>MU790645.1:0-62670 GCA_027886635.1 Lentinula boryana
CTTAAATGTATGGATTTGTAGTAGATACAAGATGTAATCCAAACTGAAAAGTACGTAGATGTCGGTTGATTTTCTGATGAAAAATGACGTTATAATATGTACTACATTGGCCAATGTGTACTGTGGTTACTAAAATAGTGGAGAAACGCGAACCGCGTGCAAGAGAAAAACATAAATCATTGATGGACTCCACGTGGCAAAAAGTACGCTAATTTAGTACTTCTCGCGAATCTTCTCTGTTCAGACTTTTGATATCTTTCTTGGTTTCCATTCAACCAATAAACGCTCAACGTGGGTGGCAGCAGCCCGCGTAATTCTGTGCCACGCTGGCCGGGTTGTCTTGTGTTTTCCGTTGGTCTGTATCACCGACTTTCCAAGGAATTCTTTTCTCAGTCCTGGCACCGTTCACCATAGTCCACTTCAACAATGCTCCTTTCTCCCTCAACTTCTTCACCGGGTACTGCTCCTAGGATTTCTCAAATCCTTCCGACAGTCAAATGCTCGAATTGTAATCAACCAGTGCCTCTAAGCGAGCTGGGAGATCATATATGTTCTGTAGCACCACCTGTGCCTCCCTTGCCATCCAACAACGGTGGTGGATTCAAAGGAAGGCTGCAAGGTCTTCTGTCTATTCCAGCTACGAACCCACCCTCAAATCCTATACCCTCGCCTCCGACTAGTCCCAGCCCGAAGAGCCCGATATCTCCTAACAAAGAACAATCTCTGTCAACTGCTCAATCGTCCGCTCCTCAGCCTCGCCGTCCATCGTTTGCCAACAGCAGGGCAGGTAGTACTAGTTTTCAATCGCGCTCAAGTCCACTCGCCAGATCCTCTCCAGAGGAGTTCACCGACGATTATTTTTCTCAGAAAGGCAATTCTCCCAACATTGTTTCAAGTAATAGCGGTCCCGGCAATTCACCATTAAGGGAAAGGCCAGGGTCACACAGACATGGCATTCCCTCGGTGTCGAGCATTCGATCTGCCGCAAACTCCGTGATGAGTTCTAGCTCGGCGAGGTCCGGCTTGAGTGGCGGAAGAGATGCGTCGAGGGATACCATGAATTCTATGTTCACTGGAAGCAGAAACCGGGATACTGTATCATCCGTTAATACAGCTCGACCTTCTTTCATATCATCCAGTAGCAGTGCCGGAAGTCCTATCGTCAGGGGAGCTGCACCTCTTTTGGCATCACCTTTTTCGGCCCAGAAATCTACATCTCCTCAACCTCCCATCTCTCCACGAACTCCAGAACCTACCACGACGTCTGCTTTATCCCATCTCTCGGTATTATCCAATGCTTCAACAACATCCAATATGATGGCTTCGATGGCTTCGTCATCATCCTCTCCTTACACTTTGAGCGGAAAGCCGCTTAGACCGTCGTTCTCGCCGTCTACATCTATGCCTGGTATCAATAGAAATATGACAGGTGCACCCATCAATCGTGGCGTACCTGTACCGAATACACCCATGTCTCCTCGAATACTACCGAATAATCTTCAATCGATTTCAGGACGAGGTCCGTTCTCACCTGGCCCCAGCAGCATCATAGGTCCTCCCCGGACTGCGTATTCGCCCGCTCCTAGTCTCAACGGTCCACCTCCAAGTCCGCCGTTACCATTTCCCGGTTCACGACTTCATTCGATGAGTCCTTCGATTCATCAACCTGAACCCGATACGAAGATTGGAGGAGAAGCTGGCATGGCAGGAGTTGGTCGAAGAGGTTTTGCTGCAGCAGCTCGAGCTGCGTTGTTCACAAGTAATATGGCAGTGCATGGTGGAGAAGGAATGCCAGGAGGACCTTTTTTGGATATCGCTGCCGCCGTTCGAAGTAAGTCCCATCTTGGATTTATCGTTGCTTTCTTGCATTTTCCATATTTCATTTATACCCTTTTCCAATATTGAGAGACAGGAGCGTTGCTTGCAGTTCTGGCAAGGCCAAATCAAAGCGATGAAGGGCTTTGATACCTGATGATGCTTTCTTTTATACTGCACATCCAAAAAGAGCATCAATCATTACGACTCTTACGAAAGTTGACTATTCTTCTTTCGGTGCCTTTTTTACTTTATTCCAATCTTCCTGTGTTCCTATATTAACTGTCGACGAACGGGATTACTAGATCCCTTTTGGGATGTAAATTTGTGGCAGTGGAAACCCAGTCATTTGATTATGTTGCTTTATTCCCCGTTTTATTCTTGGCACTAATCAGTGCACTCTTTTTTCCACTCCTCTTAAGCGACATCGACACCTCCTCTGACTACCAATACATTATCGCCGCAATCTCCAGGTCCTGTTTCTCCTTTGACCCCCCTTTCCACAAGCCCAACCTCGGTGCATTCTTTACAAGGTTCAGCCCTGGATAAAGGGTTGGGTGCAGAGAGCTCTTTCTTTGACAAGTTCCGAGACAGGATACCTGGGCTAGGTCTCGGCTCCGAATCATTGTCTCCGACGGATGATTTACCTACTGCAAGAACTGCTGGTATTGCAACTCCTCGTGCAGGACCCTCGCGCCAGAATTCCGATGCAAGCGAGGCGAGTACGTCGTCAGCGTTTACATTGAATTTAGCGTATTCTACCTCAAATGCCTCAGCGAAATCCAAGAGCCCTCGTCGGCGAACGCGCAAGTCGAGTACGAATCTACCCGGGGTGGTTGAGGATGGTGATTCTTCGGGTAGTGAATACGGATTAGCGTATGCAGATTCTACGGATTTTGAAGACGAAGAAGAGCACGATGTATCTCGGTTGTCTGTCAGGTCAGGTGCTTCGAAGAGGACAACAAGAGAATCGAGAGACGTTGTTACGCCCAAGCCAGGACCGAGAACAGATTCGTTAATCAAATCCCGACAAAGGCCTGTTTCTGGCTCTTTATACTCTGATGAAGAAGACGACGATGATGACTTGAGGAATCGTCTCCAACTGCAATCTTCACCTCCAGCCAAATCCAACCTAAGCCGGGCCAAATCCAATGCTTCGATATCGTCCGTCTCTTCAGCGTCCTCTGCCCCATCAGCAGCTACGATAGCCAAAGCTTTGGGATTATCACGAACTAGCGTGGAACAAGATCCGGAAGGTTATTCCACAGGCAGGCTTGTTATGGGAGGTCCTGGAGTGCCTGGTATTGCGAGGACACCGAGCGGGAGTAGAATCATCAATAGAGCTCAAAGGAACCGCAGTGCGACGGTTAGTAGTGCGAGAAGTTTCAGATCAGATGGTATTGGGAGGGCAAGGAGCGGAACTGAAGGAAGTATGACTGGTTCGAGTAAAGTGGACCTCGAACAGGCGATGAAAGGCTTGATGGGTGATATCTACTCTCCTCCACAACCCGTACGTATCGGCTTGCGCGACGACGGACCGTCGTCTACCGTAGTACCACCACTCTTTGAATCCCCACCGAGCACGCGTGGCTCCAAATTGGCGCATAGGAGCAATACGGTCGGTGTCACGACACCATATACTTTAGCTGTGGATGCAGCAAAGATGCAGCCCAAGTTGCCTGCGAGGAGCAAGACGGAACGAGGATCAAAGGCACTACATACCGGTGGACAACAACATTATGCTACACCAAGCGTTGCTAGTAGTAATGATGAGGCTGGGAAGAAGAAAGTGAGGGTGTGTGTGAGATGTCAAGGGAGGATTGAGGATGGGAGGTGGATATCGATTGAAGCGCCTGTTGCGGAAGGTTCTGCTACAGGATGGAATGGTGAGAGAAGCGAGAAGGGTGAGAAGAAGAAGCGGAAGAGTGTGCTTTGTGAGAGTTGTTGGAAGAACATGTACTTGCCCAAGGTGAGTTCCATCATTACCTTGCTTTGTTCAAATCGACCCTGCGTTTTTTGCTTTGTATGACGGATTTCGTCTTGCTTCGTTCCTTTTCTTCCTCTTCATTTCATATTTGGAATGGCTTCGTCTGACCCTGCTTTGACAATACTTTAGTGTCGTCGGTGCAATCTTCCTATCGAAAAGCAAGCTGTGTCGTCTTCAGATGGACAGCTCAAGGGCAAATATCACAAAGACTGTTTCAATTGCTTTACTTGCAGTGTACGTTATCAACCTCACTGGCACTTTTCAACTGATAGTTGACGTATACTTTTGATAGAAACCTTTTCCAGACAAAGTCTTCTACGTTTACGATGGTCGCCCTCTATGCAAATACCACTATCACGAAGCCAACGAATCGCTCTGTGCTGCAGCAACATGCGGTCAACCGATCGAGGGACCCTGTGCGGTCTCGCATACTGGGGATAAATATCATCCTGAGCATCTGACGTGTGAGTGGAATGGATACCCGAAGTGTGATGTGAGGTTAAATGGAGAGTATTGGGAGCTTGAAGGAAGGATGCTTTGTGAGAAGCATGCGAAGAATGATGGTGGAAGAAGTGACGAGAATAGGAGAGATGGGGAGAGATGGAATGAGGGTGAAGAGGGAAGGGCGAGCGGGGCTAGAAAGAGGATGACGAGGTTCATTGATTTAGGAGCTTTGGGAGATCTGAGGTGATGAACTTATCGTCAGTGCATCTCTTTTAATCTCGCCCACTCGTTCATTTTTGGAGTTCACTTGGCTTGTTGTAATTTATTGCTTATTCTTCATCCTTATTTTCCTCTTCGATTCCCTGTTTCTGTTTCTTTTCTTTTTTTCTTCTCTTTGCATTTCAGATGTATCATAAATCCTCCGTGTCTCCATATGATTTTGTGTTCTCGGTCTTTTCATTCCTATGAGTACTTATAGTACTCGGAATCTCACTCTTTTAACGAATTGGAACAAATAATCACTCACCACAATGGATATCGATTTATGGACTAGTTATGCATCCCCTATCTTTACTTGCCTCTCACCTTGTCATGCGGACATTCCACTCTCTATCATCGTCTAGTATCGGATACATTGGTAAACTAATAGTGCATCTACTTTTATTCTCATTAGAGAACCTCTTTCGACTTGCTTATAGCTGACCTTGTCTCTTAAGTTGATGAATACTGGGAGAAATTTTCTTTTTTTTCAAGTCCGTGCTGAGCCCGCGGCCGTTGCTTTGCGTCATAATGGCGCGTTATCAAAGATTATCAACTATAAACACCAATCATTTCCCGGAAAGTTCAGTCATTATCTTCCACAACAATGTCGCTCACATTCAGCCTTAACGACGGTACTGAAATACCTTGGCTTGGATTCGGCACAGGCACTGCACTGTACAACAAGGATTCAACCGAAGCTGTCAAAGTCGCAATCCAAACTGGAATCACTCACCTCGACGGTGCACAACTTTATCGAAATGAAGAATCTCTCGGACAGGGAATCAAAGAATCTGGTGTTCCTCGAGGAAAACTGTTCGTTACTACGAAATTGGAAGAAACCCCGTCAGCGCCTACTATCAAGGCTACGCTCGAAACATCTTTGAAGAAATTGGGATTAGATTATGTGGATCTATTCCTCATACATTCTCCGGTTGTTGCGGCGAAGGAAGGGAAATTGAAAGTTTGGTGGAAGGAAATGGAAGAGATTAAGAAAGAAGGATTGGCCAAAGTATCTACTAGGCTTTCCTTTTCGCAATACCTTCACAAAAATTGCTCATTTTGATGATCTATAGTCCATCGGGGTCAGCAACTTTACTGTCGAGTATTTGCAGATCATTCTCGAAGATGCGACTGTCGTTCCTTCTGTGAACCAGGTATGTACTTTGACCGACAACGAAAGTTCCATCTCCAAGGTTCACGGTCTATATATATGCTTAGATCGAACTTCATCCATACATCTGGGACACTGGTTCGAAGATCTACAACTTCTGCAAAGAAAAAGGTATCGTTATCGAATCCTATGGTGGTCTTTCACCCATCGTTCGTGCTCCTGGCGGAACACTCGATCCTGTGCTCGCTAATGCAGCCGAACGACTTGCAAAGGAATCCGGTACAGCCGTTTCTTCCGGTCAGGTCCTTTCCAAGTGGCTTATCCAGAAAGGAGTTGTGGTCGTTACGTGCGTTGACGAATTTAATACAACTTGCACACAGAATTTTCGTGTACTCACCATACAATCATTCCTTCAGAACCTCGTCGAAAGTTAGCCGGATTAAGGAAGCGCTTTCTACCGCGTCTCTGCCAGATCTCAGCGCGGATGAAATATCTGCAATAGAGACTGAAGGCTTGAAGGTACACAAGCGCTTCTTCATGAAGCATGCATTCAACGAATGAGCGAGCTCAGCAAAGAGATAGAAGTGGGTGAAACAATCAAGATAGTCTTTGTAACCGTGTTTTCGATGTATGTACTTGAGAATGTATCGTCTATGATGAGCACTAATAGTCCTGGATCCACCAAAACTGATCATATCTGAACTCTCATAGAAAGTTTTCGCTGTTCCAGAAGTTGATCAAACCAGACTTTTTTCATTTTGGATATATACGGTACAACACAACAAATAACATTGTTCGATTCAGCTGTATGTCACTCCACTCTACTCGTTGAATGCACGTGAAATGCAGAATCGCGCATACCAATAATCCTCGATAACATGTACAATATATGCGCCCTATATGTGCATTATCATCAGCAGACAATGATTGGATCCGATTCTGCTCCCATCAGTCAATCTGAGTACAGCTTTGAGTGGTTTCGCCCCGACTAACAAGGTTGATGATACATGTGCCATATCGGTTTGTTTTTGTACCGTCCCGTGCACGCCTTGCCTTCTTTCCTTCGTGTTCTGATGGGCTTTTCTAACGATAAAAAAGTCAAAAACCCCAGCGGGGATGATGTTCAAGTTATCTCTGATTCTGAGTCTAACTCAGGGTCGTATGACCATACTCATAGAAACTTGAAGGTGATTTCCTTTCTTTGAGAGTCTTGATGTATGGAGGTTGTACTTCATCCCAGGTAATTTGGTGTAGAGGCTGATCTGTATTGTGTAGAGCAGGCACATTCAGCTCATGGCGATAGGAGGTAAAGCAGCTCATAATATCATTATCGCAATGTCAACTCTCGCCTTTCTTTTATCATGAAGGAACCATTGGGACAGCTCTCTTCGTCCAAATCGGCCAAGCTTTGACAGAAGGAGGACCAGGTGAGTAGCAAGCTAATTTAATTCCAGAACCTGACTCTAAAAAAATCCTTCGATACAGCAAGTCTCTTTATCGCATTCACTCTTTGGTCTACCTTCATCCTCGCTATCAATAATTGTCTCTGTAAGCCTCGAAACACAACCTTCAAGAATGCGTCTGAATATCGTCCTACCTCATACATTATCTTGGCCATCTTTTACTCTGTGCAGCCGAAATGGTGACATGGATACCCATTTCTTCCCCATTCGTACGTGCAAATTCGTTCCCATTTTCTCCCTAACATTTCCTGCCCTAAAATTCACTCAAGGCATTCACGCTAGGTTCGGTTCGCCGATCGTTTTGTCGATCCCGCTCTGGGACTCTGTGCTGGAATAAATTTTTTCATCTTCGAAGCGGCCTTGATTCCATTTGAAGTCACCGCTTTCAACGTCGTACTCCAATTTTGGACAGACAAAATCCCGCTCATTGCTGTGATATTTTTCGTGTTGATGTGTTACTTGTAAGTTTTCCTCAATTCTGCGGAGAATTGAGTCTTGATGAAATATTCATTCGATTGTTAATCCAGAGCTCTCAACTTGTGGACTGTAAGGTATTTTGGCGGTAAGCACCCGGCCCTTCCTCAATCGATTTAATTGATTTTGAATGCTGAGTTGACATGTTAATTGGCAGAGTCGGAATTCTGGTTCGCATCTGGAAAGGTCATTCTGGCCGTGGGTTTGATATTCTTCACATTTATCACCATGGTCGGCGGGAATCCTATTCACGACGCGTATGGATTTCGGTTTTGGAATCGTAAGCGTCTTCATCAGACTTCTGGTCCCACTTCTTCCAAACCCTCCAACTAAATCACTCCACCACACAGCCGCCAAAGTTCAAGGTGCACCATTTGCTGAATACATCCACACCGGCTCCTTGGGACGTTTTCTCGGCTTCCTCTCCTGTCTCATACAAGCCTCCTTCACTATCGCTGGTCCCGATATGGTCTCAATAGCAGCCGGAGAAGCTCAAACTCCACGGCTCATTCTCCCTCGCGCTTTTAAATCCGTATTCTACCGCCTCACAACCTTCTTCGTCCTAGGAACTCTCTGCGTTGGCATCGTCGTTTCTTACTCGGATCCTAACCTCCTTGCAGCTTTAGATGATGCGCGTCCAGGCGCGGGCTCAAGTCCGTATGTCATTGCGATGCAGCGATTACATATCAAGGTCTTACCGGATATCGTGAATGCTTTGATCTTAACGTCCATTTTTTCTGCGGGGAACAGTTATGTGTATAATGCGAGTAGGACGTTGTACGGGCTCGCCTTGGAGGGAAAGGCTCCGGCGGTGTTTAGGAAGTGTAATAGGAATGGGGTGCCGGTCTGGTGTGTTATTGCTACATTAGGGATTGCCCTTCTTTGTGAGTCCGAATCACCCAAGTACATTGGCATTTGACCTTTGACACCCAACCTTTTCTTGATTAAAGCATTCCTGCAAGTTTCGAACAATTCTGCTGTCGTGTTACAGTGGTAGTTACCTGACTCCCTTAATTCAAGCCTACCGTTTGATAACCTTCTGTTGATTAATTTAGGTTTGTCAACCTAGTCACAGCTTCTCAGTTGTTAAACTATGCAATTATTTGCTTCACTTACCTGCGATTCTACAAGGTATACAGTTTATCTTCTGTAACTTCGCCTTATTGACTCTACCGGAGTATAGGCTCTGAAGGTGCAAGGGATTTCCCGCGATACTTTGCCACACAAATCATTCTGGCAGCCTTTCAGCGCGTGTGTCCTCTACCCCCAAACGACACCTGATCCAATCATCGATGAAACTCTTCTTCTAGATACTATGGTTTCACAGGTACCATCGTGATGGCTTTTGTCGGAGGTTACACTGTGTTTCTCCCTGGAAGATGGGACATCCCCTCGTTCTTCTTCTCATACACAATGATAGGTATTCTCCCAGTCCTTTTTGTGTATTGGAAGATCTATCGCCAGACGAAGGTAAATTCCCTTGTAATAAAGATGTTTAAGGTGCTTAACAACTACTTGTATTTCTTTACAGTGGCAGAAACTAGAGGATATCACTTTCTTTGAGAACGAGCGGTTGTTCGTAGATCGCTACGAGGAAGAATGTGTGATCCAAGAGGCTGATTCCTTACCTCACCGTATCTGGAGCTCGCTCTGTTCATAGCACGAATTTTGAGAAGACAAACGATGAGGTTTATGATTGAACTCACACTACCAATAAACCAACTCTAATCTGAAAATGACGGCTACAGTATTGCTGAAGTTGTCGTTTGTTGCTCCAGCCTTTCCTCACTTATATTCAGCAAGCGAATAGTGAATTGTACTTCTTCGGGAATTTTCACGGTTTAGTCGATACACTGTATACTAAGGTCAAGACTTATGTCCAACACTCACAATCACTAGCCAAAAATATATCTCTTCATGACTCGTATACATGGTCATGATCTTCACCAGCGTTGGTTTCATTCTGAAAAGAGCAAAGTTATTTCCCAACTTCAATCATACATGACCAACTTGCGGAGCTTTCAACCTTCCAGCCCGGAAACAAAGATAGGCTCGTTGTCTGGCGGCCCTGTAGCCTGTTATCGGCTGTCAGAATTTGATGCGGTGGGCCCAATTCGTAGATGAAAATCACCTGAATCGACATCTTCGAGGGTCCTTGGCTCCGTCCTCTCTTTCTCCAGCAGTACTAAGCTCTCAACAGAAAAAACATGAGCTTTGTGCTACGCATAATGATTTATTTCCTCGAAACGTCATGGTCGACGATGAGTTAAATATCGTTGCCGTGGTCAACTGGAAATATCTGGTTGGTTTCCTACCCATTTGGAGTACTGCATGTGTCGAAATTGGGCTTACGATAAGATTGATCAAGACTGGAAAAAATGGGTACCTGAAATTTCTGGATCCTTGGATTGAAGAGGAGGATGCAGATCACGATTTGCTTTGTGCGTATAATCAGATGGTCTATTGGTCAACGAGGATAGCGAAGACGGGTACAAATGCATTCAGAGTTCAAAATAGTATTACAACGTACATTTTATATTCATTACTTGTACTGCGTCATCTTGACTTCGCCGTGGTAAACAACAGGAAAGTCCGAGTTAGGATAACCAGACGCCAATGCACCAGCACTATAGATGCGTCTATAGAACTTCACCTGATCGTCTTCTGTTTGAAGCGGGATAGCTGAAAATAACCCGGCTTCTTGGAAATCTGCAAGTACGCGGATGATCCACAAAGCACAGCTCCATTTCCTGTGTGTACTCAGTAGTGGAGTGTCATCCTGGGTTGCTGGTTGACTTGTAGTAAAGTCTGTTACCGTATTTATGTCTGCCAAGACATAGCCAAGTTTAATGACGATGTGGAAGCGGTCATTCTGTTCAATGTGAACAGGATTAACGTGCTTGGAGTGTTCCCAAGCTTCGCTTTCGTCGAGGACGTGGTAGACGTAGAATCCCTGAGTAGTATCGTCATCAGAGCGAGGCAGATAGCACAGCACCCAATGGAAGCTAGTTGGAACAGGGCCTTCTTGGTCTCTTCTGTTTAAAAGGGCAATATATGCAGCACAGATCTGTTTAGATTCCATTACCTTGCAAGATTACGATGATTATTCAAGGCAGAAATATCGATGGCTCACATTCTACTCACTGCGGTGAATGTGGTCTAGAAGATGCGAAAGACATAAGATCAACGTGGGCAGCTTGCCATGGATTGAGGTGACACGTACTTACTGTACCTTTACTGTAAGCCCTGATTATTTCCGACTGGAAAGAAAACCGAACCGTCAACATTACGTAAGATCCTCGTCATTGATCACGGCGACTGTTCCGGAGGGCTCCGGATAATGTTCTACCATCGATTGCACATTTCTTGACTCATTCAACGTTGAACATTATCCCGGGTCTCTCTTTACTCAACAAACTTGGAAAACATCTCAGATTGGAACACGACAAAATCACGAAGGAAAGATTTCCTTTGTCGTGTCGGTATGCACATGGGAATTTAGAATCATTTCATGAAGTACATATCGCAGAAATTAATTTGGTTAGATAACCTAAGCTTGCACAGCGATAGGAGCAGCAGTTCGCTCAATACGGATATCGTAGCCGTACCCAGCGCCAGGTGTCTCTCCGGGACCGTCGTAGTGTAGTTTGGAGATATCGTAGTTTCCTGACACGGGGAGACTGAATAAGACAGCACAAACAAAATCCTATGAGACTCATACCGATGAATTTCCACCCATCCTCCTTGACTTGATAAAGGTTACATGTGTTACCGGAGAACGCATCTCGGTGTCCTGCAGCGTAGATGCTTCGTCTACCCAACTCTTGTGCCTCCTCGTCGGTCAAATCCCATCGATATCCTTGGTCAAGGACACCATAGGCAAACGTGCTCCCTGATCCAACGGAAAATAAGTCTCCTTTGAGGCGAGTACCGTCTGAGTCGACATAGAAGACTGCAGGTCCCTGATAGAAGGATCTCATCAATATTCGCAGCGTATAATCGAATGTTTAGCTCACCGTCTTGTCCCAGCCGCAGATCATTGTTCCCTGAAGAGGTTCGGAAGATGATAACAGCATCAGACTAGCAGAAAAAACTGAGTTCAAAAATCGCACCATGCTAAGTCCCATGCCCTTATAACTATACACCAAATTACTTAGATACTTGCTAGCGGCTGAAACGGATATCCGTTCACGATTTCGTAGTTCATGCAGTCGACAGTGAATGCCAAGGTAAGTCTCCCAGTACTGGCAGTCAGCGGCGCCTCCAGCCATTGTACCCAACAGATATGGGTTAATCTCAATGACCTTCTTCACGGTTCCGGACGCTAGATGGATGATGTATTGAGATTAGATACTAACCGAAGCTGGTCACAGCGAGTCTTACGCACCAACATAGCTTCCTGCTGTAGCTCGTGAGTCCACCGCAACAATGACACCTCCCTGAAATCTGAATGCAAGGGTAGTAGTTCCGTGCTGGATTTTGATTCGGCAGTTGGGGTCAGCAAAGTCATCGGTGTGGAGTCTCAAGAATGAAGAGGGCTAAGAGAGTCTGTTCAGTGCGGCGATAGGGATCATTTCGCATTTAGAAGCCAGCTCACGTCTGGTACGGATGGGACAGTAAAGTTAGGTACACCCTTTGCCAAACTGCCAAAACCAGCTTCAGAGCCCCAGACCGAATCTGAAAATTCATCATCTTCGACGCGAGTTTGAGCTTTCTTCAACTCGCGGATGGGACCAGTTGTTGCAAATCGATTTGCTATGGAGTTCATGGTTGGAATAATGAAAGAATATTCGTAAGTCGGGGTTGACGCGTCAGCGCGTTTGCTTGATTTGTAATCAAGCGCCGTGAAGTTCTACCCCCTATTTCTCCCTCCTCAAAGTTCCCTCAAGCTGTATTATTCGAATATCGGCCAAGGATGGCTTCTATCACCATAGCTATTAGTGTATATGAATTAGGAGCGAACAAGTGAGAGATACCAAACAGAGGCGCTGGCAATAGTATCCATCTGTGTCCATGGACACTGGCTATACATATGATATGTACGTGTAGTGCTTTTCTTTGTTCTGTCTTCAAAGTCCCTTTAGCTAACATTCAGTTACCATTGGCAGCAGAGCCTTGCATAGCTTGCCTTTGAAATTGCAAAAGGATTTAAACTTAAGGATTCAGATCCTTACTATGCCGATAGATCGCTGGTCAATGTATTCACACATACACTGACCTGCACTACTTACTGACTCACACAAGACGAACAGCACGGAAAACTAAATTGTACGCAGTGCGGGTCGTCAGTCGAAGTTGAATTGACCCCGGTTTTCTGCGTAGCAACGCCAGCGGATGTCCCCGTCGCTCGATAAGTTCTCCACCTGGGAAGCCGCTGGTCGGAGGATCTCATCGATATATATATAGAGCCTTGGTTCATCAAAGACGCCAAGGCTTTTGGACTTGCTCTAACCTTGCTCTTTCTTTCTTTGTCTTCCCCCCTTCCCTGAACGTGCTCCAGGTCGAGTGTCGTCTCAGCTCTTGTGCTTCTTTTTTTTTCGCAACACGATGGTTTTGATTCGAAGTCGTAAATTTCTAGGATGTCTGGCGTTGAGTATGGGGGTCTGGATCCTTGCCGTTGTGAGCTTGATGCTGGGCGTCGCTGGTTCGGTTATTGGTTGGTTGGAAATAGTGTTAGTACTGGGTGAGTTTGTTTTGATAGTTATCGCCACGTAAATTGACGGTTCGCAAGATAAACACCCTCTTCCTCTAGAAGATAAGGTTTTCCTGTTCATCAGGACAATCGTGCTTTCTTTGCTGGTTTTTCTTTCGCTGATAGGGTATGTTCTCGATTCATGATTCAACATAACATCTGTATCAATGCAGAGATTTCATTCAGTATCTTCGTTGGGCTATACAAACGTCCGGGCCTCGCTTTCATATACTCAAAGATGGTGGCCAGTCATTACTTCCTGCTTCTCTTCGCGTTGGCTTCGACATTGGTGTTAACCTTGCGATCTGCCAGTGATAACACTGTCGACCAATGCACGAATGGAACCTCAAGCCGTATGATAATCGAATTTTGCTCCCCAGGATGGTCTCTTGTGCAAGGCGCGTTGATTTGCATAGTGGGTACTTCTGTCCTAGTCCAACTTTGTAAGTCACATATGATCTTGCTCTCGTCCCCCTATTCATGAGACTTCATAGATGCGTTTATCATTGCTGGCAGTTTCGCGTACCGCCTGGACCTGGAAATCGCCTCAGTCTTCCCTGATTCAGCCAGTTTCAGAAGCGATAAATTCCATCCACTGGAAGACAAGCCCGTGTTCCTTGTATAAACATTTGGAGCAGATGTTTTCTCTACATACTGAGCCTGTCCCAGAACCATATCCAAAGAATTTAGTTATCGAGGATGATTCGAAGGACGCTTACTCGGAAGACTTCATTTTCAGAGCATCACTACACAATTCAGAGTAAAGTTATGAGCATTTCAGCAAAATGGAACGAACTACGAGCTCTGTGATGGCACAAAAGGCTTGAAGTATTTGTCAAAGTACGCTGTAGGGATTCCCTCTCGTATTCCATCCTCCATGACTCGGTGCATCCGAGGAATATATTCTTGCCGGATTTTCCCATCTGTAACATGATTCTGATCCATGTATACGAGCGTATCGAGGGTGTCGCCGATTCCTACAACGTCAACTTTGCTACGAACAATGAGTTCGACCGTCACACCGTGAACTTTCTGATAGATTTCGGGAGAGCCTTCATAGCGGTCGAGATTGGCTTCATCACGAGCATTAATCTGGTAGATCTACGTGACGAAGGAATGTGATGAAGTTCAGATATTAAGTTAGTTGCGGTATCTTGAACTATGAAATGATAGAAATCACGAATCCGTAGACTACATCGTTTTGATCTTCTTCCGAGCGAATAAGATTTGCTACGCCTCTTTCGTTGATGAACCACCGCCTGGAGACATCGCGTCGTGTCAAAGACAGCAACATATCATGAATGTGAATCAACACACCAGTTCTTCAAGGTTCCGACGCCAACAAACTTGGATTCTGGACATCGCCGTTCCATTTGCTCTCTCCACATATTGCTTCCATAGCTGAAATTACAAGTCAGAGCCGTACTCTGAGTCATCGAAAAACAGAAAGTGAACTTAGCGCCCAAGGGAGAATATTTCACTATCAGGGCGTCTATTTTCTTTACTTCTGTTACGACCAAGGATCATCTAAACGTGAGGTCTACCAACAGTCCCTCTTCAACTATCGCACGAAAATAATGGCCGAAGATCGAGGAAGAGCTTTTCCCCTTGCCAATCCAGACTTGACGAACACGGTGTGTTCTCGTGTTGTTTTTTTTCCGAGCCCTCATTTAAATTTTTTTTCTTCCTCGGGGCTTCAGATTTTAGAACTCACGCAGCAGGCAGTTCAGTATAAACAGCTGAAGAAGGGCGCCAATGAAGGTGCGCAAATACAATTCCGCTGAATTTTGATTGACGGTGCATTTGTAGCTACGAAAACCCTCAATCGAGGTGTTGCTGAATTCATCATTCTCACTGCTGATACAGAACCTCTCGAAATCCTTCTCCATCTTCCTCTCCTTTGCGAAGAGAAGGTGAACTAATTTTCATCCCCATGATAAATGTACAACTGCTGATGAAAGAATTTGCAGAACGTGCCCTACGTGTTCCTTCCTTCAAAAGCAGCCTTGGGCCGTGCATGTAACGTTTCGCGCCCGGTCATCGCCGTGAGCATCACCACTGGTGAATCCAGGGAGCTTGCCAACCAGATCAACACGGTGAAACTAGCTATTGAGAAATTGTTAATTTAGTCGTGTCGAGTCTTGTCACTTGTTTTGTATGCTGGGGGGAAATAACGATCGTCTTAGCTTTCCAATTGCTTGAGAACAATGTGTCCTGAATTACAACTCGTGCTAAAGGTGGACACTGTATGTAGCAAGGCATTCAGACAAAAAAAATGCGAGCTGCTCCGGACCGTAAATGATGTGGCTGTGTATATGTGTGTGCTGTGTGTGCGTCAAGTGACCCTGCTGACTAATCGATTTCAATTGTCTTCTCCCTACTCATTCTACGTCCTTCTCTCTCTATCTTTCTTACCGAAATCATGTCGGGAATCTGTAGGGTTCGTCTTGCTGAAGAGCGAAAACAATGGAGAAAAGATCATCCATTTGTGAGTAATATCTGTTTGCGGCTGGAGTCTTGGGAGATCTCGAAGCACAAAGAGCCAACAACGAACGCGAACATCTTCAACGAACAGCTCTTGTCGCGCGCCAGATATCTACGGATCCTCTCTCACGGCCTCCTTCTGTCTATTGTGCCACTCTCTGATTTTCACGCACAGGGATTCTACGCTAAACCCGCGAAGAGCGCCGATGGCTCCATGAATCTTCTGGAATGGGAAGTCGGGATTCCCGGCAAGACTGGCGTACGTGTACTCCCTTCAATCTGCCTCTATCTTATACCACACTGCCAGAATTTCTTCTCACAACCAAATCTGTGACTCTCTAAACGATGGCGTGTTATGTTAACTCTGACATCTGTGCTGACTTCATGACATTGTATTTTCAGACTCCTTGGGAGGGGGGATTGTTCAAATTAACTATGATCTTCCCTGAAGGTGTGTTAGTCGTCTTTTCGCCGAAAAGCGTCCGTCTCACGCTCACTCTTTGTAGACTATCCATCTAAACCTCCAAAATGTCAGTTTTTCGTTTGGTATATCAACGTGAACCTTATACGAGTAAATCCTAGGCAAGTTCACACCGCCGTTGTTCCACCCCAATGTGTACCCATCTGGAACCGTCTGTTTATCGATTCTTGATGAGGAGAAATCCTGGAAACCAGCTATTACCATCAGACAGGCGAGCAATGCACTGAAGAGAGTGACGCCATCTAACTCCCTTCAGATTCTACTTGGTATTCAGGATCTTTTAGATGATCCTAACGTTCTTGATCCCGCTCAGAGTGATGCTTACACGATGTTCAAGTACGTGTCCAGCCTGTTCAATCTTCTTCGTTGTACTCAAATGATTCACTATATCAGGAATGACAAAGTAGCATACGAGTAAGTACCACGAACATTTGTGCTCGAACTGTTCAACCATCTTACCGTACTCGGTCCTCAGGAAGAAAATCAAAATACAAGCACGAGACAACATATCACGTTAATCATCATCCTGTACATCCTGTATATCATTTTCTATGCTAGTTGGTACTTTTGAGAACATATACTATTGCTGTATCCTTAATAATGGGAAAATTGCCAATCGATTGCAGGTTATGTAAGCATCCTTTTATACATTGTCAAGGCGTTAATTAGTCCTATGTCTGTATCTTCAACTATTCTGGATGTGCATACGCCCTTCTCATCGTTCGTCGTTGTCCATTCCCGTGAGCTCTTCAGTCCGGTGTTGCCGCTTTGCCACTGATCATATGCATATCAGTTACTCAGGATTCTTTGCAGTCATTGTATGACAAGCTTACACGGAAAGTGCACAATATCTACAACGGCGAGCGCGTGGGAGCAGGCTGGCTAAAGTATGAGTTCAATGGTTCTATTTGGGACCTGGAAGATGGTGAACTTTCTCCAGCTCAGCGCAGGATATGAATCTCATTCTACAAGCTCAGAATCTGATTATACCATCTTCGTCTGGCGGCAGCAACAACAGATAGCTCCTTCCGAAACCGATCCAGCCGCTCTTTCTTCTTCTGTCTCCTCAACGCCGACTTCGGCGCATACAACCACCCCTCCTCGAAATCCGGTGTTGCATCTGCACGATCCTAATCAGCCGTTGCCCGTTCCTCCTGATTATCAGAATGCCTCTTACTATGTCTTTCATCCTTCGCAACAGCATATACTCTCTAGCTCCCGCTCGAATAGGTCGACAAAATCAAAAAGCACGACGCGAAAAGGGAAGAGGACAAGTAAGAGCATTCAAAGCGAACAAGCGGACGCACAACCCAGTTTCAAGCAGGCGTTTGACAAGTTTCACAGTGAGAACGGAGTCCGGACTGTTATGGGTAGCATAGGACCTGTGCAAAACGGTACGTAGGCTACCCTGCTCGTCATTCACGCGTGCACTCTTCGTTGAGCTGTCATGTTCCAGTTCGGATGCTTCTCAAAGCAGGGTATCGACATGTATATATATCTCGTAAATTCGCACAGGAAAACGGGTTCATACCTGACGATGCTGCGCCTGGACACTACGGTTATAGCGGCTTAGTCAACATCGGTACTTGGCCTATAACTCTGACTCCCTCTACTGTGCCTAGCTCGCTTCCTGACGCGCCTCCTGCTCAAGCCTCTATCAACTCGAAGTCTAAACGCGCTAAGGGTGGTCACAAAGGTTCTAAACCAACAATGATGACCGTCTATCTTTCGGAGGAGCCTCATTTCGACGTGGTTCTAGGGAGATCGTTTCTCGAGCGCAGACAAATTCGTTTGACTTCTGTCGATCCTACGGACGTGGTTTGTTTAGACACGGGAGAGAAAATTGAGTGCGAGTTGGTCATCTTGAAGGATGGCAAAGGCGAGATAGTCACAGTAACATAGTCTCGCTATAGTTTTTTTCTGTTGAAGTATTATATCGCTACGGTAACTTATTGGCTGAGCTTTTAGTCTCTTTGATGTCGTATAACTTCGAGGACCAAATTTAATTTTTATGGTGTCGTATTCATCAGAACCCATTCAACTTTATCCTGTTGTTGGGTTCTTGTGATTAAGGTGTTGACTCTCCGTAGTTATCTAGAACCAGAGCCACATTACAACGTAGATCATATTTTCTGAGCCTCTATATCGTAGTTTTGCATTAACTGTGCAATGACCCAACAGTTTCCAGCGATGTATATCAACCCTCTAACCCATAGCCCGTAGAACACATTCGAACCAAGGAATTCTAATCTGTAAGCTTCAGAAAGCCACAGTGCTTGAACTGCCACCCAGATCGCCACGCAAGTTAGCGCCTTTGTACGCGACATCGATATGCGCGGTAAGACGAGAGGGAGGAGCAGGAGGTACCAGAGGAAATACTGCGAATTCATAGAATAGAGAAGTGAGCATGAACAGAAAATGGGAAGCATTCACTGTAGAATCTTACCTGGGATGTACATACTTTGTTGAATACCACAAATAGTACCGTTTGAACGAACCAAGCGAAAGGGAGATGGCTCTTTGACTTTCCAAACAACAGACCCGTGCCTATGGCGAGCGTCATTTGCGGCATAAAGCTCGTGAGTGGGGACTGAAGCACGCGGTTCCAAGTGGACAAGGAATCGAGATTATATGCATCTTCATGGAGAGAAGGATAAGTCAAGTATGTGAGGTAAAAGTATGGGGAGAAATTATGTCGATGGTCCAGTCGGTGAAGATGGTATAAATACGATTCATATAAGAAAGAATATCCCCAGCTGAGGGAGGGATACTTGTCAGAAAGGTAGCTTTAGAAAAAAGGAAATATGAGAACTCACATGAGATAACATATCCCACTCAGGATCAAAAATGTCGACACGCTCAAAACGCCAAATCTGACTATTTTCCAGTTCAAGAGCCTGCCCAGCCCATGCTTCGTATTCGCCAACGCGCTGATACATGAAAACCCATAGATGACAGGGTAGATTTTCCAGTGAACACTGAGTCCCAGCATGACCGCAGCCATATCCCAACGGTTCTTGAGCGCGCCATACAACGTGAGGAGGACAAAAAGCGACAAGATAGACTCAGATGAGCCACGAGTCGATATCGAGAATACCATTGGGTTTAATAGATGAAGTGCAGTGTACGTCGTCGCAATTTTCGTTACATTGTGTGTTTTTGGTAGGATAGAAGATATCAGAAGGTTGTAGAGGATGATTCCATTGATGATGTCGCAGGCAGCAAAGAGGTATTTCCCGAAAGAGGGATGAAGCCAGTCATTCGGTGAAACGATGAGGGCAAGTAGTGGAGTATAACGGTATGTTTCTCTGCTGTATGGACTGGGGAAAACCTGTTGGTGGACAAGAATAATCTACCAGGTAGCGTTATCACTCACTCTCCAAAATTTGCTAAATAGCCTAGATAACCTTGAGCCTTATTCTTGTCTCCTGGCCCAGGATGTATAAGAAACTGTGCAGCATCCGTGAAGACATGGTAGTCGATGTCAGTATATTTCACTAGTGACCTGGCATCATGCCATTCGCTGTATAGGATAAGCGCGACGCGTATAAAGATTGAGAGTATCAAGACATTGTGGAAGGAACAAAAGATGTTTGTGATTATGGAGGAAACAGGCATAAATGAATATTAGGAACATGAGAACAATCACACAGGCTACAAGCTGGGCATAAAGTTTCCAATGTATGTACTGTTCGTCCAAGAGGGTGAAATGACCTCGGTCCCATACAAATGAGCTACGACCCAGGGCCCTCAACGCTCTTAACCCGGTTCTATCAATTTGAGGTCTAAATCTAAATAACAACATTAGCAGAGGACGGTAATTGCGCGAATGGGAACTTACGTATTGTGATACCCATCGGAAACCTGCAAAAATTGTGAAACGTCAGTCGACCTTGTGAGAGAGAAAGAAGTTGAACTAACCGTCTCCGTAGCCCTGTCTCTGGACAACCGAGCACATGAAGATTTCAATAGGTCGAATGTCAGTAAGAGGAACTTTGCCCTGCGGAACAATTGTAAGAATCTGGCTCAGAACAAATGCAGGCGACGACAACGAACTTTTCCAGTGGTCTGCCACAAGCCTAGATGATGTCTGAGCTCCTCCTCACTGACGGCACCTTGTGCGTCAATCTTGTTTCCGAGAATGAGGAAGGGAACTTTGGACAATTCTTCGATAGCAAGGAGAGCGTCGAGTTCTGCCTTGGATTCAGGGAATCGCTCAAAGTCGGCGCTGTCTACCAAGAAGACAATGGCGTCGACTTCGGGGAAGTAGTCCCTCCAGAGACGACGAGCTAATAGAGGAATTCTGGTGAAATAGATAATGAGGTATGCGTGTACGACTTGCCTTGCAAATGTCCTCCTAGATCATAAGTGGTGAATTTGACGTTTCCTATGGCTAATTCCTCCGAAGCTGGGCAAGATATAGTTGCATTGGTGAGTTGAAGAAGAAATAATGTTCAAGAGGCACCGACTTGGATGCAAAGTAGGCTGCAGGGTAGCTAATCTGTCGTTCTTGAGCATGTGTAACAAGGTCTACGCAAATTTATCATTAGTTGACCAGCTCAATTTCAGCAAAGCGATAGCACACACCGTCTTTCCTGCATTGTCAAGACCAAGGAACAAAATTTTGGCATTCTTGTGGAGCAAACCTATCCAGAGATCCGTGGTTGAGCGTATGTAAACTTTTTCTTGTATGAACGATATATACCCAGTTGCGCAAGGACGTCCCAGAACCAGTTGATGATGAACATACTAGATAATTCAGTTGAAAAACTGAAAACAGAACTTGGAGTAAAGAGGAGAAAGATACACGCGGTGTAGCGCTGGACGGTCACGGACCACATCTCGGACACGTCACGATCTCATTCACATTCGATAACCCAGCTCTCATAAATGCTCATTATACTGCAAAGTTTTTTTTTTTTTCATTTCGCAAAATGTACCGTATGATGTGTACGAATAGATAGAAACTTCTGGCTCAACGTCAACATTTGAATCTTGCAGTACAATTATGACGGTTGTTGTGATGTCCTGCTAGACACAGAGGATGACGATACGAATGTTGCTGCATCCAAAAAGTAGTAGAGCGCAAAGAACGGAACAAGTGATTGTATGAAGGGTCTGACACTCGCGACACCATGAAAAGTGGGCAGGCGAGTTCTATAAACCAGTCCAGAATCCCTCTTCGCTGAACCGCATCGCCTCAACCTAGCGTAAAAGCATGTAGGACGGGCACTGTCTAAAAGGTCGCGTTGAAAGAAGAAAAAATTCGAGTTGCGGATATTTATGCCACGTGCACCTTGCCGTTTATGATGCCGCACTGCCGAGCTTCGGCAGCACTCGATGATATCATCGATCGCCTAAAAGTAAACATAGGCTAGGCCCTGATAGCCTTGTGACGTGACGTTGATAGCATACACGATTTCATTGAAAAAACTATAAAGCACAATTGACAGCTGTGCAATAATGCTCTTATCCACGAGAACTCTCAACTGCGTAGCATCCCTCTCATTGCTCAAGCATCTTTGCATCTATCACTCCATGTAGCATACTCGAACTCGGTATGACTATCGATGTTCCCCATTATATTCCGGCGTTCATATGGAGGTTTTGGCTATCTGCACCGTACGTATGGAACATCGACCTCCACGAGCGCTTCTTATCGTTTCTGTCCAGTGGTCGTCACGGCCCTCGTCGTGGCCCAAGAGTGCATATCTACGACGTCGACTCTTCCAATCTCAGCGAAACAACCCGTATACCCGAGCTTGGACATAGTCACTCTATATTTCATGATATCAGCTGCGCTTTCTCTCCCAACTCACGCGCGATTCTTGACAAGGCAGAACGTGAATTCTTGATCCTTCAGTCGCAAGCAGAGGACGCGCTACAACAGCTGATAGACGCGATAAACTTTTCTACGGCGCCTGACACTACTCGTATACCTATCAGTCCCTCGAATTTGTCGACGATAATTAAATTTTTCGTTCTTTTACGATTCAGAAATGGACCACAATATCGGAAGATCGTGCAAGAACTTATGGAACCAGCAGATTTTCAAATCTCCACCAGCCTCTTTCCAGGCACGAAAGGAAACGCAGTTCTATCTGTCTATAGCCCTCTTTTCCGCCAAGTCCGGTTGCAGACCATATTGGAGGTCTTCTGCAAGTTCTTCCAAGTTTCTATATGGGACATGAAGCCATCTGCTTCCACTGGTTCGAATGGCACTACCTCTTATAATTATACGCCCCGTGTGTCATCATCACATGCCTTCAAATCGTCCTCTGATCGTAACATCCGAAACGATACCTGCCTCGATATTTTGAACAAACATTGTTGGCAATATTCTCGCGGAGCCGAAGTCTGTCTTGGTATAGCCGTCGAGGAAGACCGCGAGTTCATTCTCCCAGAATGCTGCTTTGGGGTCCTAGACGAAAGCTTCGGTGGCGGTATCAAAGAATCAGAGTCCTTCGATTGCTTTTTCCCTATCCTTCCCACTTTGGCCTTGTACATCCTTCTTGACGAGGGCAAATCCTTTGACGATGGTGGAGCGAAGTTTCCATCTTTCATCCAAGTCGGAACCGAGCTTGAGCTGGACATTCATCTGCGGAATGCAATGATTCTCTCTAGCGTCCCTCGTATACAGCGGAGTAGCGAAATCTTCATCCCCCATCATGATTTGAAGACGCCCGTACTTGAGCTGGATCAATATACGTGGACGACGGTCGAGAGTTCAGATTCTGGTTCTGACGAGACCGCAATAACTGCGAGCAATATTGTAGGACAACTTGCTACGGAGCTCAACACGCTTTCCGCCATGGCCGACACTGAAGAAGACATTCTTAAACTTTCTGGACCTAAAATATTCTTCTCCTCCCTCCCTTCCATTGTGCGATCCATATCCTCGTACGACGAATTCCGCTGCCGGTGGATGTCTGACAATTTTATTGACTACAGTCGTTTGAAGCAGAGGTGTAGGCAGAAGTTTGGGATGGAAAGCTTGAAGAAGACGTGGACTCTCAACCGGAATATAGTTCTGAGTGACCTGACAGACGAGGTTAGTGCTGTCTTCTATGTATCTCTTCTCATTTCGCTGATCGTTGGTCAATCATCCAGGTAGAGGTAATCGGCCAGCACCCTGTTGCGTTCGGTGCGTTCAGCGATGTATGGATGGGGAGGTGGTATGATTCGGTTGAAAGCAAGCAGCGGGTGGTACGTCGTCATTCGATACAGTTCTGCGCTTTGTTAACATTCTCAATACTCCCAGGTTGCGATTAAATACCTCCGTCAGGTCATGGTACAGAATGTACGGGAGAAACTGTTCAAGGTGCATCACCTGTGCATGCCTTCCCAGAGTGCTATTTTGAAACCTTAACAGCGCCTTCAAGCCGAGTTACTCACTTGGCATCAACTCTGTCATCGAAATTTGGCCACACTATACGGTATCATGCAAAGTTCGACGAGCATAGGGATGGTGTCAGCTTGGTGTGACAATGGAACAATATCCAATTATCTCGAGAAGAAACCTGAAGCAGATAGGTTGAAGCTGGTATACACACTCTCACGTCACATTTTGCAGCCTAACTTATGCTTCTGTGTACGCAGATAATTCAGGTGGCATCTGGAGTCGCATATCTGCACCATTTCAATCCTCCCGTGGTTCATGGGGACCTGAAAGGAGTACGTGTTCTTCCAGGCCTCTTTTGCGGTAATTTTAATTTCTCACACATTTGACTCTTCCGAGCAGGGAAACATTCTCGTCAACGGCCACGAACAGGCAGTCATCACAGACTTTGGGTTATCTAAAGTCATGGAAGATCTTTCTAACCTATCACGGTCCTCGATGAGTGAGAGCAGACGTTCAACATCCACATCATTTTTTGCTGGAAGTACAAGATGGATGGCACCTGAGCTTTTGTTGGCGCTGGTTCAGGATGAAGAGAATGGAGATGGGCCTGATGAAGACAAGATCGTAAAGACAACTGAGAAAAGAGCTCCAAGGGTGACTACCGCTAGCGACGTGTATGCCTTCGCCTCAGTGTGTTTAGAGGTAAGATTGTTACCTTTGAAAGTGCACAATTCGGTTTCAATGTGATTCTCTTTTTTAGATCGTGACAGGAAATCTTCCTTACCCTCACAGAAAGAATGACTACTCTGTAACCGTGGATATTCTACGAGGCGTATCTCCTGCGAGAGGTACGGACCTTCAAAATGCTCTCAAGCACATGCTTGGTACCAGCCTCGGTCCGAGCCCAAATTCGGATGGTAAGATAATTTCTAGGCTTGTAGCGGGCGAGAAAGTTTTCCGAGATATTCTGGAAAGATGTTGGGACGGACAATCAGTCATGCGACCAACCATGGAAGAAGTCCTAATGCGTCTGAATAGCGAAGTCTGACCTCTGCCGATTTTATATTAATGATTACATACTTTATGATTATGGGCACTACTTCAAGCCTTCATCCCTTATCCCTTATCCCTTATCCATTGCAGTCAATCCCACTTTCTTTACATTTTCATCGTCGTTTGCATGTATTTCTGTAGCTGTGTGTAGCCATTGTACATACCAAAGAGAATGGATTGTGAATAAACAGATTTCTAGGTCCTGATGCAAAGTTCTCTACATTAGAATTGAAGGAGAGGAGGAGAGTCGATTTACAGTCCAGCCCCGAGTCCCAAAAGCAAAACTCAAATAATCTATTCGCGAGCTGACGATGTTGAGTGCTTCATTAACACAACGACTGTGGCTATCAGAAATATACGACGAGAGTGATCAGGGCAAAGCCAACCTCAAAGAGTCCAACTTAAGAACACCGGTCGGTTTTAGAAAACCGGGCCTCTAGTTGGGGCAGGTCGTGTAGGTACCCCTCGGTTTATCAGACCATACGAACCTGCGGCCTGAGAATTGTGGGCCAGGGCCGGGCCAGTCTGAGGGTATCAACTTTCCGCAATAGAGGAACTCATCTCTTATCGAAAGAAAAAAAGGGTAATTTGAGGAGAAGCAAGTAGTCATCCGGCAGCTATGTAAATTTATAACGACCAATTTAATGGGCCAACATTTGGTTGGGCGCATACATATATGTTATACCTATATAACTGAGGAATCAAGGGTTTTTTCCGTCACTTTAAGCCCTTCCACGTTGGCTTTTGAGCGAAATGTAGCAGAGCCGAAACAAAGACCATACTTTCCTTATACGATGATGCTCGGGGAGTTTGTGAACCGTGTCCGCACTGTCGTCTTTGCACGTATCGGCCGGGATATTTAGACGTAATTGAGCTTTCGATATTTGCGCGTACAGGATTCGGTGACAGAGAAGAGCCAGGATACGGACTACCCGACGAAAGCGTTAGCTCAAAATCTTTTTCGCTGAATAGATTTCCTTGGCGTGCTTTCTGGAGTACTACTTGGTTGAGCGACTTGATACCCGCCACGAAATGAGGCACATCTGCTTGCAGAGTGGGCAACCTATAAGCAAGAGTAAATACGCTCACGGACGCCTTGAAAACAGGCTCACAAACAGACTCTACGTGCTGAAAAAGCAACTAGAGCTTCCATCGCAGCATCCTCATGATCCTCCTACGCCTTGAATTGTAAAATTTGTGGTCTTCAGAGAGCTAGCCATTATATGATTTATAGACTTGTCGTTAGGAATCTCGGTAAATTTCAAGGGCGACAGACCAGACGACGAATGACAAAGTTGACAAAGTTCGTCATTGTGAAAATTAGGGCTTTACTCCGTTGTCGGCTTCACCAACCAATCGGCTAAATCCAAAGCAATTTGAAGCAACTTTGTGGCCGTCCATTGTAATTTGTTCACCTACCAGTACACCTTCTAGATATGTGGATTTTTTTCGAAGTGCTTGGGAAATTTGGACTCATGATCAACTATGGCTTTGAGGTGTGTCGCATATCACCAGACAATGGACGCTCCTAAATTCAAGTGTACGTTAGACAAATACCCCATCATTGACTGAAGTCCTACTCTCATAATGCATAACCTAAAAAGCAACGGTCTCCGAGAGCGAAGAAAGTTCATGGTGGTCCTCAAGAATATTTCCAAGTCTGCTTCGGGATGAGAGAATACACTGTAAACTCCAAAACGAAATTGCCTTTAGCTGTTGTATTTTTTCGCCGCTTTCAATCTGAAGCTTTGGATGAGCTCGAATGGTGATTAATCGAGGAGGACCTGCCTGTACGTCGACACCAAATTTCGCTCGCTCCGAGTCTTTACAGCTCATTTACCCACGTCCATGCTAGATTTCCCAATTCGTTCCTGCTCTTGCGCTAGCGAGATTGCCTTCAGCACCAGCTGCAACCGTGCCTTCGTAGGATCAGGAATCACGCTATTGAAGCACATCAAATTTCGAAACTCAATTGCACTGTCAACGTAGGACCGACATTGTAGCACAGTTCTGGGTCTTGGCACTATCTACGATACTCGGGTCAATCCTCCCAAAGAGAATCCTCGAAACCCTGTGGTTGCTGTCTTCAATAGCTTCTGGGCTGAAGTAGGGGACCGCTGAATGATATGCCGGGTAACGTCCTTCCACCAGGATGATACTAATATCGAAGATTGCAGTCTTGACCTCCGTTCTTCCTTGCTGTTTCTGCCGTACTCTCGGAGCGACAGGATTTTTGTCAATTGAGCACAATACGGTCGCAATTTCCTATCCCAAAATTTGCTGCCAATCTTGTCTTTCACGCTTACGGGAGCAATCGTCAAGTAACTCGAACATAGTGCCCAAGTGTTACGTCAAATACGGTGGCGATATTTGTTGCATAGATTATTTCGCAGCTTGATCTGGAATACCTTGAACTTGTTATGCCGCCAGTTTGAATCTGTGATCAGGCGGCACTCCCTCTAGTATAACAGAAATGGCATTTGTCGAAGCTGGACGGGCCCTCTTTGTTCGGACGTTCTTGACAATCCCAAATGGAATCTGATGGTCAAGGAGAAAAAAAAGGTATGTATTGATTTAGGACAAGGTGCTGTACTTTGTATTTTCTGCATGCTGTTGCGTGCGATTTTCCGACGAGTCAGTTTGGGTCGGGCTGGTGAAGTCGATGTCACGCTATAGCCTTTTTGGGATGTAACGTGTCACAATCGTTGCCAGCCCTCTGGAAAACGGGCTCAACGCTGTAGGGTAGGGTTTAGAGACCCAAGCGTCCGGTGTCTTTTCTCTCTTGTTGTGACTCCCTATCTATCGCTCAACCTCACTGGCCATCCGCGCCTGGAAAATTGTTATCCGATTGACTGGACGTGCTGAATATCAACCCAGCGGGGCGGCAGATTTATTCGCGTCAACGACCTTGGTGGATCTTGGGATGTTCTCAAACGGGGTGCGAGACATAGCTCGTGTATGTTGAGACTATTGGCGTATTGTCAATAAGCTTGGCCAAGAGCTATAACCAGGCGAGGCTATAAGTCTAGTGGCGGTTGTCTTGTGTGGTCGTCTCCAAGAGGTCGCTCGGCGACGGAGAGCTTTTTGTGTGAGCTAGAAGGCTCAATTGCGAGAGGGAACATTGTGGTGCTTTCTATCGACATAGAGTTCAGCAAATCCTTTTCCACGCCTTGAATACAAACTTTCTGGATGTTCGTTCTTTTCCTTTCCACCTCCATCTTGACGCACACTCCTTTTCATACACCTACATGCTTGCCACGCGTACCACCAGACTACGAAGGCGCTTCCACCCCTACCCTAGACCCTATGAGCTAGACCCTATTGTGATACCGGTAGCCTGTTCGTCCTCGACGTATCGAGCTCGGTCTAACTAACAGCTTAGATCCATGATCCTACTGTCGATTGGGCTTACTTTGAATTTGTGAGTCGAGATATATTTTCTTGCCTTTGGAGAGCAATGTTCAGTGTCTCTGTTTGTTTACCACCAGGTTGCCGCTCTGTATGCTTGAAAATCCCCAGAAATTGGATACTCCTTCGGAATGACCGCAATCCGCCTGCATTATTTTGTACGTTTATTTTTCTCATCTTTGGTTCTATCTCGCATGTGCTTACTTACTGTATTCACAGCCCAGCATTTCCGATGTTTTGAACAGAAACACCATCTTTTCCTCCCAGTCGATCTTGCATACCATGTCTGTCTACCTTCAAAAAGGTAAGAAATATTGTACTTAACTCTCGATCATTCCTCATATTATATCACAACTCTCCTCGCTCAGGTCAAGCAAATCCGACCACGCCACACTCCTTCTTTTCAAGTCATATAACCTCGAACACGTCTTCAAAATGATTTTCACAAGCACACGCTCTAATTCACTGGAACCAACCACACAATATGCACTTTGTTGCATTCCGACTCGCCTGTGCTGCCCAAAAGCCCAAGGATTTCAGTACGTTCGTTCATATTGATCCCTCCGCCAGTCCTCACAAATCTTGTCCTCTGGCACACGTTACATATACTGTTTTTTTTCGCGCGACATTACTATATTGTAATGTTACGCTTGTTCTATTTGGTGGGTGTGTCCTTCACTGTCCCTCGACAGTCATGAACTAACGATGATCAATACAGCTATTTGTTGCCTACCATACATCCTCAGTCCACGTCGAACCATATTTGGACCTTCAAATGAAAAACATGCTCTCTTTGTGCCCATTGGACGTACAACCTTGCCTTTGGCCTTGAACGCCTGTGTATTGCTGCATTGAGCAATGTCTCAATCCGCCCTCTCATGATCACAGACGATTTATGCGTGTTACAGAGTAGCCGCGGAGGCAGAAATTCGTTACTACATCCTCGTCTTCGTTTGGAAGGTCAACTCGCACTGGAAACTTGAGAGTCCGAACTTAAGCTGGAGCAGAAATTGTCGTACTTTTGCCCAATGCGACAATGATTTGACAGTGTAAGCGTGTGCGTGTGGATGAGCAGAATCTAGCGATTTCGAATTATCCTTTCTGTACTGTGTGTAGTGGTCAACCGCAAAAAGCCGAGTTACATAATCAAATCCACTTCCCTTTTTTGACTGCAGGGCTTTTTTCCTTGTTCTTCGCTGAGAAGCCGGCTTCGTCTTCATGACTCCTTGGGCTCGAATCTTCTACTCTCCTGCATCTCGTCGAACGTCTTCTTATTTCTCTTCTAAAGCTGGAGGTGGCAGATACTTCAACTCCGCGAAACCATTATCAGCACCAACTGCTCCGAAGAAGGCCAGTGGCGAGAGAGCAGAATCCGGTAGCAATGATACAACGGGCCAGGCTTTGAAGACTGCAGAGGAATCTCCATCCGTCTACCGAGAAACCATCACACGTCTCGCCGTTCCCGAATTCGTGCCTTCTACTCACCCAGTCATCAGTGACAGGGACTTCAAGCTCCATCAGTTCTTTTCTCTACATCGACCTCTTCTCCTACTGTCGAATCCTCCGTCTATTCTACATTCTTCGCTACCGACGAGTATGTTGTCTTTACCCAAGCTGCCTGCTGCGCCTGCTCTTCCGACCACCGAAGCGTCACTAGAATTCGCAGCCGCAAGCGACGCCGAGGCTGCGCGCACGCTTGCGAGAGCTCTAGCCATAAACCGTGCTGGCTCTACTTTCGTGTGGGAGGAGACTCTTCAACGTATAGGGTTAGATGTCAATCTAGAACCAGAGAGAATCGGGTTGCGAGAGCGTTTGGATAAGGAACTTCAGCAAGTGAGGCTGGATAGCACAAGAAGAAAGAGAAGAAAGAAGATGAAGAAGCATAAGTAAGTACAATTCTTCCACAATTTTCTCCGAATTTTGATCTTTTGCATTTCCTTCACTTACAGACTTAAGAAAAGAAGAAGAGTAAGTCAATGCATTTTTAACGCTCGATATTACTCTGACAACTATCTTCGTAGCTTACACGTTCTCAGCGACTGAAGATGCGGTAGAGCCTACTCGAACAACTGCATCGCTTTATTTTTTGGCTTCCTATTCTGTGTAGACAAGCTTTCGATGTATAGCATCCTACCCACTAATTGCATCTTTTTCACTTCTCAAGCAGATGATTAAGGAAATTTGCTCCGCCTTTCGAATCTAGAGTCAATATGAACATTCAGGTTCATGGCAACATTGTCAATTCTTCATGGATTCTGGTCTAGATCCGAGTACCATCGTTTCTTTGACTACTGCGTAAACCAACTTCCCGACTCTTTTGTACGTGCTGTCATAAATGACAACCACAGCTTACACGCTGAAGCCCATATCACTGACCTCTGTAGTCTTATCATTGATCTATGCCCTGCATTTGCTCTCCCCGCTATGGACCCCTGATTGGTACCTCTGATTCCAAACGGTCTCAGTGATTACTCGAATCATTCAATAGTTCAACAATGGGTTCATAGTGAACTTTTGAAAGTTAACAAAGGATCATATTTACTTCGCCTTAGAACAGAACCAACAGAAAATGGTTCGTCACAATCTTATCCACTATACCTTCATCAATACCTCAAGGAGATTGCTAATGCTCAACATCGCAAGACTTCCGCTAGGATTCTGACGGGTGATCACCATCTGGAGCAGGTTACGTCGAAGTGGCTGTTGAGACCTACTTGAACGCTGAGACAGCCCTTCATTGTACTCAACCATATCCATTAAACCTTCGTCCTGGTATGAACCTACAATACGACATTGCCCATCTACCATCGTGCAAGCAACATTCTCGTTCTTAGCAGAATGTGTATTCAATATGCTCAACAACTCGCGGTAATTTGTTCCCGCTCAATATCTCGATGATCATTGTGAACGAGTAATGGTTATGATAAGCACGTACAATCCCAGATGAGCACTAAGTAGCTTGGCCTCTGCTAGGGCGAGAGTATCTACAACGGCGGGCATCGTTAGCTGCGAGCTCTCTCCTCCTCAAAGGATGCCAGAGACGATGCACTGGGATAATCTTATGGACCATGCCGTGTAATAGATTTCCTAGAACTGAGATTTACTCTGCAAGGCTTAAGTAAGGCAACAGACGGTTCCTGTTCTCGCGTTTCTCATCGGTAGCATTCTCGACTTGGTAACCAGTACCGTACCGGCTAGGCATTGCCAATTGAAAACAATGAGGTGGTGGTTTAGATCTACGCGCATAGATGGGATTTTTGTCAAGCATCTCATAGGTATGAACACAAATACGTATGTTTGAGGGATGGTGAATTTTGTCAACTCATGGAACTTGGGCGGCTGAAGCAATGCTATATGTACTTCAAAGAAGCTCGAAGTGTGCACTTGTAGGAGGTTTCCATTTTTTTTTCACACAAATGACAAGGCTTTTAGACTTTTTACTGGAGTCTGGCAGTATTTACAAATATGGTACGATTGATGTCTTGGTGCAGGAGTAAAGGCAGCTGTGGAGAGGCAAAGCTACTCGGCGTTAGCCCACTGCCTTCAACTTCCTTGAATGAATACACGCACCAAGTAGTCGCAAATAATGGTACAACGTAGGGTTACAAATGTGTCGCATCGCTTTTACTAATAGTATGATACAGCTTGATTGGAGCGCGCGCTGGTCATGGGGGTGTGTGAGTACCGACGGATGCGTAGATAGAGAGAGGGAGAGAGAGAGAGAAAAAAGCGCACCAGCCTAGAATTACGAAAACTTTACAAGAAAAGAGTGTGGTCTGGACGAATTCGGTCGTCTCGAGCGAGCCAAAGGACTGGCGGATTCATTTGAGGAGTTGGAGTTGGAGCCCTATGCAAAGGGCAGAACAGGCATATGCAAAATAGCAAGATAGCAAAATAGCAAGATAGCAGTATAGGGAAGTGATGCAAAAGATAGTGTTTCTCGTTCGAGATATTCCGGAATGCTGGCCTACGAAGACAAAGGTAGTGAGAGAGATAGAAGGACGAGAACGAAGCAGAGACAGACAATAGGATTCAAAAATTAAACTTTTGTAGTCATGAGGATGATCTCCGAGTTCCAGCATTTTCAAGCAAAAAGAGCGGCGATCTGACGACGGACGAAAGACATGAGTCTTGCTTCTATCGGCGGGAACCATTTATCAAGACTCACAAATCGAAAATAAGCCCATGCAAAATTAACTTCCGGTTCATAGTGCTACAAGAACCATTTAGACCGAGCTTAGTAGTAGTCAAAAACAAGCAAGTACCAGTACCACATCAGCTTCTATCGTATCGGGTCTAGGGTAGGGATGGAAGCGCCTTCGTGGTTTTGTAGTACGTATGGCAGGCATGTCGAATTAGGGAAACTAGGTGCGCGTCGTGAAGGCGTATGAGATGATTGAAGGAAAGCACGGGACGAGGATCCAGAAATTTGCATCTGAGGCGTGGAAAAGGATTTGCTGAACCCTATGAATAAACTCCAACCCTGACAAGGTGATTCAAGTTTTCGCACTGCACAAAGGCATCGTCGATTGTCAACCTTTCAAAGACAAGAAGAACGGCGATCGCTATGTAATGCCTCCAAACTTGCCTGGTCATCCTCCAAACCCTCGGTCGAGATCCAAGCTCTTTGACGACACGATATCGACGCTGCATGCATCATTCTTCCTTCCTTTCATGCCTGGCGACTCATTTCCAAAAAGTGCCAGGTCGTCGATGCTGGTAGACCCGGCTTGGTTGACAGAACGCCCAAAAAGTTTCAGTCGCGGTTGGCGAGAAGATTCGAGAATCAAGAGTGCAAGGTCTAGAACGAGTATCGAGTTGTGTTCGGTTCTGAGCTGCACCTTGCGGCTTGGAATGCACTTTCTTCCGCTAGCGGCAACCGTAACACGTTGCATCCCAAAACGGCTATAGGCGCGTGGCGTGTGACATTTGTCCCGCCAGCCCGACTCGAACTGACTCGCTGAAAATCGCACGAAAAAGTATATGTCGGTTCTATAGGAAATTCAATATGACAACACGTTGACGCTTTTCCGAATCACGACACACCTATCTTTCTGCTTGACCTTTCGGAATCCTTTTGGGATTGGCATAGAACGTCCAAATAAAAAGAGTTTATCCATTTGCGTTCGAAACGACACTACGGGGGAGCGCAAGTTCAACCAAGACCCTACTGGGTTCGAGGAAACACGTCTGACCATTATTCAAGTTGGCGGGCCAGTGAGCTCAAACAGCGGCTCAGAGGATAGCATATCAATCTGCAAGGGCCAACATACATTGTACAAAGGCCGAACACTCTTTGACGTGAGGTAGTTTTTCAAGTTATGGATCAAGATGCTCCTTGATAACGATGATCATGGCTTGATGATTTTTTCCGTCAACGGCTGTATTTCTTGGGTGAAATTGCGAGCCATCGTAGCATCACCTAGTTCAATCATACTGTTCTAGGGGAAGGATCGTCGCAAGCAAGGAGACGCGCCTATGTAGGTGAAGAGTGCGATCCCATGGTCAAATTGTTTTCTTTTTTTTTCGTAATGATAAACCAGCGAGCGATATCCGATCGAATAGCGGCAAAGAGGGTATCAAGGAGCATGGGTGGTATTAGCAACACCACGGAGCTCCCTTTTCGGAGAGATGTAACCTGCAAGTTGGCGAGCATATCTCACGTAAGCGCAAGTACGACAGGAGTGGATAGGAAACATGACATAGACGTAGGTTTTTCTAGCTGTGATTATTGGGGCGAATTAACAGGAGTTCACTCCACGCCTAGTCGACGTTAGAATTCGTCTGGAGCCTTGGGTTAGTCGCCCAAGAAATGTAGCGGTAAAAAAAAAGTTTTCATATCTGAATCGAGCCTGAAGGCCTGAAGATTGGTTGTAGGGACTCGGCATGTTTTTCGCTTGAGAAGATGGGTCGGTTTTACTAGATTGAGGCTAGAGTATGAGAATCAAGGAGCACATATTCTCTAACGTACATTTTAATTTAGGGAGCTTTCAATTACTGAATTGTGATTGCGACACACCTCCAAGTGATGGTTGGATCCAACGTCCTCGAGCACGGCAAAAATTTCCAGAAGACAAGGAAACATCGAACAATGGAAGGCCAAAGCCACAACCTTTGGCGCTGCCCAGTCTCCCAGGCTCCAATTCTCAAACGACGCACTACATCATTCTGGCTCTTTCTCTGCCTGTGAGTTTTTCAGCTCTATAGCTATAGCCCAGCTCTTTGCCTCATCGGACCCTTCCAAGAACCAACTCCCAATAATAATAATACCTTCAGAAACTCGCAATCAGGTACCTTGGAGAAATTTCCACTACAACGAGACTTGCTCAAGAGACTCCATCGACTTTCAACTTCTCTCCTGCGCAAAATTAAATTTATCATGTTCTTGTTCTTCTCAACTACCAGCCCCAACTAGATTTCTGACTAATTCTCTCTGTAGAAGCGTTGAACCCACTCGACCTCCTAGGTCATCTGCTCTGCAATGGATCCTATAGTATTCCGTGCACCAGAGGAACCCTCAAATCGATATGAACTCCCTCTTTAATATGGACTTTCTGGAAGCTCAAGGGATACAGTTTATTTTTCCTGTATGAATTTCGCGGAGTGTATACATTTTCATTACTTTGGGGGGGTTTCAACGTGTGTCGTCAACTCGTGTTCGCTATGCATTTATAGTTTTTTTTTTCCTCAAATTTTCACGCTTTCAATAATCAAAAAATCATAGGTCTACTTCACAATCAATCGGTGTTGTTCAGTCAGAAAGAAAAACCCGACGGTAACACTCAAACCTCATGGCCACTACAGACGCAATCGGCCCCTTCAACTGGCGATAGCGACAAAATTTCGTTCACACTCTGGTCAACTCCAGTCAGTTCTCATCGCACAAAATAAAAATTACTCTCCCATCCATATCTGCTTCGCATATGTCCTTGGCCTCCCGCACTTTTCGCAGTTCTCATCACTGATCAGTTCTCATCACTGATCAGTCTTTCCCCTCGTTCTAGCGAGCACCTCTGTTCGCCTATCTGAGATCCTGTCATCTCCCTGCCCGCAAGAGCCCCTGCTAGGCTGCTTTGATTCCGCTGCGCGGAGTTGACAAATGAGATTAGCTTTGATCCTAATCACACATTCTCCGCTCGGACGCGCTCATAAATTGGCGGGGGAAAAGTCTCCTTCTTGCGCTTGGACCTAGACAGAATGGCAACGCGATGTCGCTCTTGTTGCAGGAACTCTAGTCGTCACCGCGGGATTCGCAGAGAGCATCTCGATGAGTTTGCCTACGGGAGTCTACAGAGAGCATAGTGTTCTGGAAAACCTGAAATACAGTATTCCCAATCTTCAAGGTTTAGATTCGCGGCCACCGTACCCTCATTTCAGGATTTCTCAAAACTAATCAACTCCCAGATCGCGATACGGTTATCTTTTCCTCCACTCATCAACCATCTACCTCGTTGCATCTTTTCTTCATCCAGCATATCCTCATCCTCATCTGCGTCTTGATCCTGCTCTTTATAACGAGAGCCAGGATCTGTACTGATCATTGTGGCGAAACTCAAAGCTTGGCATCCATCTTTGTGGTACTTGAGGGTGCCAAGGGGTTTGAGGCTACTTGTAGAATAAAGACGAATTCTCAAGGAAACGATTCGAATTAGTACTAAAAGACACTTGAGTGAACAATAGCTCACCGTCCATCCCATCCTCCTACAGCGCAGACGCGCCCATCATCACGGATGGCAATACAAGCGTTCCCGGGATGTTTAGTACGATGTATGGTAGAGCCATCTGGTGTGGAAGCCTTGACAGATATGAGCCAAAATCCATGATGAACCTTTTCACTCACAGTCAAATCATATCGGCCAATAATGTGATCTGCAGAAACTGTGAGGGCAAATTGATTGTTTGACGAAACTTGCATGGCCATTACTAGAAAACAGTTCGTGGTGTTTGATAAACAAGCAAAATTGAAACGCACTAGCTTCTCGGTGTAATGCTGTTTCCCAGATGACTTCCCAGCCCTTCCCCTCCACTGACATTGATTTTTCTGAATTGGCGTACCGTCTCAAAGCAACATTCCCGTTTTCGTAGGATATAAGTATCCGGAGCTCCGGTGTGGATCTTGAAGGGGAAGCCGTTTCGAATAGGTGCAAAGACATTATTATACCTGGGATAGAAGCGGTTTGTCAGAGAAGCTGTTACCTGGTCAGAAAAATTGTGGCACCAGTAGGATTTTCTCCTGCTCTACCGTCCCCATAAAATATTGACGTCTTCGCACGTTTACCGATCGCTGCATGTAAGCGTTCACATGAAGGTATAGACCATACGTCCGCCTGAGTAGACACTTAGACGAAGTACCTTTTACGCCGGCTTTTACATACCTCAGATGACTCGATCAAGTTAGGTAGTGCAATGAGTGCAGTGCACTCCGATGACGAATCCACTTTGGATGTACTTGCCGATGGCAAGCTTTCCGGTAAAGACGTAGAGCCCATGAACGATGCTGGTAAAAGGGAAAATCGACAATAGTTGAGAGCATTCACGTCCATAGAAAACCACAAAACGGGCGTTGATAGACCTGGCAGTGCAGCTGAACTACCAATACCAGAAGTAATCGATGTTTCGTCCGGCCGTTTCCAAACGTGCAGTTTGTTGTCTCTACCATGTCTGATAATTCAAGAACGGATTGGTAAGGAGATCCAGATAGCAAGCGACGTTGATTAGACTGACGGACGTGATTATTGTATTCTCCCATTCCTCGATGCCCAAGAAACCGTCCTCGTGTGCTTTCCACGACGCGATGGCGCGCAAGGTTCGGGTTGAAGTTGATACTGCGTGACCTGACGCGTCGCCAGAGTATACACGTTCGTTATCGCGGGATATGAACACCACAGCGATGGAAGATGTGTGAGATCTGAGAAGATGGATTGGCGCAGGAGCTTTGACGTTGGACATTTGAGCGAGAGGTGAAAAAGAAACGGGCCGGACTGTTTTCCAGACTTTCAGATTCGCATGCGCACAGTAACATATTATCTACATTCATTTCGATATATCTTATATCTCCAGAGCATAAAGAGAGAAAGGTAAGGCTTATGATCACAACAGAAAGAGTGCGATCCCTCTGAACCGACTTCCCCTGGACAAAATCCACTTATAAAGCTTTGCTCACCGCTATATCTGTTCAATCGCTTTGAGAACTGATGATGCTTTCTCAGACCACAGTGTATCCTAGTTACAAAGAGATCCGACACGTACGATGATGGATATAACAGGATCTCGCATCTTGGATTTAAGGGTATAAGTAACACACTCATTTCCCAAGAAGGTGTGTATTAACAACGTCGGTCGTGAGTGATTCTGGTCCTTCTCGTATCTCTATGATCTTGCTAACATCCGCCTATGGTACAAAATGAAGTCACTTCATCTCCAAATAAGCGAAGCTCACCGTTGTCTGAAAGTCCAGGAGCGCACTGGCGTGTAGTGTAAGGAGACCAATCTCGCTAGTCGTTGGAGCCCAGTTGATCAGAGCCAGAGGAAACGATGTCCTTCCATCTGGGTGAACGAGTGCATGGCTGAAGTAAAACTCGTCGGTAAAGGCGAATCGCGAGATCAGCTCGACTAACCTTAGCACTACATATCGAGGACTGTTTTCCGGAAGCTCTGGAAAGGCATTTGAGCATATACATTTAAGCTTTGAAGTCTATTTGCACCTTCTGCCAATTCCTCAATACTAATATTATCGAATTGTTCGACCTCTTCCATAATCAATTTCTGCTTGTTGATCTTGATAACGATCGCAGCACTTCCGTCATTTCTGCGGGCAAATCTGAACTTTCTGAGAGAATCTTTGATAGGTTGGGGGATGTCTACTGTGTGAGACTGGAGTGAATAATCAGAAACTGAGGAGACAAGGACGAAGGACGCTTGCCATGATGGATGGTTGGAAATAATTGAAAAATATTCATAATATTTGATGATTCATCTTATCTCTCGTGCCGACGGGATGCCTCACTTCCGCGGCACCAGAAACTTTCAGTCGTGGATTCAGTAATGAGTATGGAATGAGCTCATGGGTTGCATTTTCAATCATTCTTATCTTGCCTTCCCACTGTCATGTCCAGGAGCAGACACCCCTCCTCTGTGAGGCCTGACTTTTCCAGGTCAACAACTACCGCAGGTGATAACTTGCTGCTTCCCGACGGTCCAGTTAGCGAAGAAACCGCTCAGTTGATACACGAGCTCGTACACCCACACCACGATAGAGAGGAAACACTGGTCGATGACAACAGCACTGAAGAAGAAGAAGAAGAAAGCGAATATAGAAAACGGCTGCCATGGTGGAAGAGACCGTCGCCTTTGTGGTTAGTGGTTACTCTAGGTACACGAACAATGATTATTGACTATTGACTAGGCTGCTAGCCTTGATTCCTATTACCAGTGCTGCTATGAGTGCAACCTTGGCACCTAGAGTGGAAATCTACACCGATCTCGCGTGTGCCCAACACAAACCTGAAATCGCGGACAACCACACTCGTTCCATTCCTCTCTCTTTTCCCACTGTATCAGCGGTCACTAGCGGCAACTTTTCCGTCTCAGCTCACACTAACGCAGGAGAGCTTCCTGGAACAATTGAAATACCTGTGAAGAAACCTTCAAATCCTTGTAAAACTGACCCCGTAGTTCAGGCGGCTGTGGCTCAACTTGCGGCAGGTCTTTATCTATGTCTTCCTTTAATGAGCTCGGTACTTATAAAATGGAATAGTCATGACCGCGTGTATGGGTATTTTAAGCTGCATCACCACTGGGTGGTGGAGTTCGGTATGCATCCGCGCTTCTGTCCCTTGGACATACGGTTTGTTAAGCTGCTCTTAGTTTTCCGATCGTCATGGTCGTACAGCTGCTCTTGGAATATCGGTCTTTGGTATTTTGATAACAGATGCCAACTTCATCCTTGTCTACTTCTTTTATCAATCTTTACCTGGAGGATATTGGTTCCTCATTCTCGGACCTCTCGTGGAAGGTTCAATGGGAGGTAAGCACGTCGTTGCCGCCACAGGATCCTAGAATTTATATCACCAAAACAACAAAACTAATCCGATGAGTAGGCTTTACTACAGCTGCAGCAACGTGCCATGCCTATCTGGCAGACACAACTACCTCAACCTCCCGGTACGCAGGACTTTGAAGCTTAAAATACCGTTACAAACTTGTCTTCCTCAGTTCACGAATGTTCTCGATGAACTTAGGGCTTATGTTCATCGGCTTTGCTCTTGGTCCTACGCTCGGCGGCCTACTGATTCGGTTCACTGGAAGGACTATATCCGTCTTCTATGTGGCCACCCTCGTGCACATGATGTACGCATTCATGATTTGGTTCCTCGTCCCAGAGTCGAATAGCAAAAGGAAGATGCAACTAGCAAGAACAAAATATCAAGAAGAACTTGTGGAGTCACAACGAGCTCGTGAAGGAGCTGGTATCCTTCTTCGAATCAAGAGACTGTTCTCTTTTCTTACACCTCTGGCTGTGTTTAATCCAATACGGGTGTCAAAAAATCCACTTAAACCACCTCGTCGGGATTGGAACCTTGTTCTGATAGCATTGAGTTATGCGTTCACTATTTCTGTCATAGTCAGTACACTTCCGTATCATCGCGAAATCTCATTTTTAGCTTTGACTCCTGAATCTCTACAGGGATCTGTAACGTATAAATTCCAGTATGCTGCTTCGACATTCGACTGGGATTCGGAAACAGTATGACTTTCAACCGATAACTCGTTCAACGGACTAATTTAGAATCTTGAAGCTCGGGTATTGGTTGAGTCTCGTTGGGGCCGCTCGCGCCTTCCATCTAGCCATCATCCTTCCGCGTGCGTCGCTCGCTGATTGATCGGTGATTCTCTACTAATTTACAGGTGAAAAGTTTGTATCAAGTTATTCAAACGAAAACCGAGTCGAGTCGAGTCTGAAGAGTCTGAGCCTTTAATCTCAAGTTCCACACCATCGACTTCAACCGTGTCTTCTGATCTGCGCTCCGATTCCCCCTCGCGTCTTTTGGAACCTCACTCTAGCGCGTTTGACCTCGGTCTCGCACGAATTTCTTTGTTCATAGAAATTGTCGCCTATCTTCTCATGGCTCTCGTAACTACCCCTGTGGCGTTTGCCCTATTTGGAATGTTGGGCTCATTAGGAAGTGGTTTCTCGCCTGCCTTGCAAAGTGTCGCCCTTGAGATGTACATTGAAAGAGGAGGTACTGAAAACGGGAAGCTATTCGGCGCATTGAGTGTGATACAGGCTTTAAGGTTTGATATCTCATCAGTGTTCTCGAAGTCATGGAGCTCACAGGAATTGATTTTTTTGGCAGCTCACAAATCATCGGACCTGCTATGTACGGTTTGGTTTATATGAAAACAGTTGCTGTGTTTCCACGGACGATCTTCTTTGTATCTGTGGGTTCTACGGTCGTATCTTTTGTGTTCCTGAGCCTCGTCCGACTGCCACGAAATGACGGTGGTGGTCATAATAGGGAACGCACATTGGTCGCCGAAGAATGAAGAGATCCAAACGCAAGAAATCAGTCCGAGTGAGAATCGTCGTACTGGGAGTATTTGGTCGATGGTTATATATATCTTACATGCAATTCGTATTTGGTGTCATACTTACTTACTCTTCCGTTTTATTGGTCAGTTCAGGAACCTGCTTATTGCACCCACCAATTGGCTTGTTCCTGTACATCACGTCTATGTCTATAATTCCAATCCTATTGTCACTCATTCTGAGCTTTGAATCTTCAGCTGGGGTGTCAACTTCTCTGGAAACCCGTATCAACCGTAAGTATGTCCAAGCTACCGCAAGGGGCGGTCGACCGCGTGAGCTCGTGGACGGTGTCGGATATTCTAATCACCCGTGTCTATAAAAGCTACGACGACAAAAACTACGACCCTGTCTCGGATGGCTCCTTCTTTGAGTCTCTCAGTTGCCCTCGCTATCGTCCTGTTGTCGGGTAAACCCACAGCGGGACTCTCGAGCTATGCTCCCAGTTTGACTGCATGCCCTGATACATCTCTCACCCGAACATTCACTGCGACCTCGCAAGAGCTCAACCCATTCGAGTCCGATTTCATAGCTGCCAGGGAGAGCTCTGTCATTCATCAGAGCTGGCAGTCCTGGCTCAAAAATGGCTCCGCAATCGGGTACAACACGACAGCCTTCTCTAATTTTGCAAGAGTTGGATTAGCTTTCTCCGGCGGAGGTTACAGAGCAAGTCAGTTTGGAGCAGGGGTAATTTCTGCCATAGATGCTCGTAATGCTACCGCGGTTGCAGCGGGGACCGGAGGCTTGTTACAAGTCGCAACATACCTCGGCGGATTGTCAGGTATGTCAGTGTATCATTTACCTCAAATTCAGCTCGGGATCACATCTGATTACTCCGATTGTGTAGGCGGCTCTTGGCTCACCGCTGGTCTGTATATGAACGACTTTCCGATGGTGCAAGATATGGTTCTAGGCTCGCAACCCGGATGGTTGATGCAAGAGGACTTGTTGGAACCTGAAGGATCCGCCGGCATTATTAACACCCTACAATACTATAGTGCTCTTGATCAAAGCGTAGATGCAAAAGCAGCAGCTGGATTGTGAGTTACTCAAAGCTCTCGCCTCCTTTTCTAACCTGCCTCGATATAGCAATGTTACCATAGGCGACGGATGGGCCAGGTATGCCTTGTGCACAGTTGTATTATGGGAAATTTGACGTCGATTTTCGCAGAGCGCTTTCCTATCATTTCCTGAGCGGGACCAATCTCTCCAATTTTTTTGACACATCTTCTCATGGTGCTGGGCAGCTATGGTCCCAAATAGCAAGCGCAGACTTCTTCAATAATCATGAAGCTCCATTCCCATTGGTGTTACTTGACACCAATGGCACATTTGACCTAACAACAGAATCCATCCCCCTTGATTTGCCCGTTTACGAGGTACAGTACCACATGGATGCAATCATTTGAATGTTCGATTTGACGTCTTGTACGAGGTATCTCCGTTCGAATTCGCCTCATTCGATCCACAAATCTCAGCCGCTGCAGAACTGTCGCACATTGGCACATCATTGTTCCAAGGTGTTCCAGTCGACAACGCATCATGCGTTACCGGCTTCGACCAAGCAGGCTTTGTGATTGGCACTAGTTCAAATATCTTTGCGGTGAGTAGGGAAGATCAGCTGGTGTATTAGCTCACTTATCCAAATCGGCATAGGCATTGCTATCTGTAGATACTACGGAAATCGAACTTTTCCAAAGCTTACTCGGAGAACCAATAGAAGCCTTGGATCCCGCAGAAGCAGTTGTGTCCAAATGGCCAAAGTAAAAATCTTCTCATTGTATGATGGCAAGGTAGGTACTTACTCATACTTTTCTGATAGCCCTTTCTTGGGGATTGCCTCTACAACATTCGTGGACTCGAGCAATGCAGAGCTACAGCTAATTGACGGCGGTTCTAACGGCGAAAATATTCCGCTCAACCCTCTGCTCGTGAAAGCCCGGGAGGTGGACGTTATTGTCGCTGTCGACGGCAGCGCCGACACCGATGATAACTGGCCCAAGTAAGTTTCGGTCGAGTCAAGGAATCCAATGGAGAGCTAACCGTTTTCTCTCGCAACCAGCGGCCTTGCTCTTCTGTTCAGCGCGGAAAGACTTTCTACCATACTTGGTGATTCTGTGAGCTTGTTCCAAGACACTACTATGAGTATCATTCATTTGGATAATTAGCATCAACAATTGCCGGAGCTGCCCTCTTCCACCGATGACTTTGTCGCTCAAGGCCTCACCTTGCGGCCGACATTCTTTGGTTGCAACTCGACAGACACTCCTCTGATCATCTATCTACCCAACTCGCCACCACTTACAGGTGATGCTCCTTTCTGCAAGTAAGCGGCTTCCTCATCAATTTTGCCTCTTATCTTTACATCAATAACACTTCTCATAGCGCACCCACTACCCAAATTCAATTCGAAGTAAACGAAACGCAAACGATCCTTGACCAAACCTACTTCAATACCGTCGGTGGATTTGTCCCCACTGTAAACTCTCCGGATCCCAATTGGGGACGGTGTCTGCAATGCGCCGCTGTTGATCGTTCGAGGTTTAAGGTGACCCCTACGATTGAACGCTCTGCATTTTGCACGACGTGTTTTACTCAGTATTGCTATAACCCGTCGAACATAACTAGCAGCTCGGAACTTCCAAATAGAAAGCTGACTTATGCAGGTCCTGCGTCTTCGTCGTTGTAGGTAGAGGTGTGTACTAATTATCATGTAGGATAAGTGGAATAGGACGAAAAGTGATACTTTGATACACGCACTTAAATATTACCGTGAAATGTCCTACCAGAAGCGTTATTCATTTCAAACTGAAGATCTTGATGTCCTCCACCACCTATATGCAGTCACTCCGACGAAAAAGTTGAAAATACCAACGACAGCAGACCCAGCACCAAAGAGTGTGAACAACCACCAGCAAACTCCCACTATTCTATCCAAGGTACGGCCCGTGTATCGTTTCAACGTCGCTAATGGATCAGGTTTGGGAGCGTAGTATTCTGGCAAAAAGATGGTGGGTATTCTCCTCGTGTGTTGTGAAGTTGAGACTGATGTCAATGGTGGGGGAGGTAATAAAAGTAGTGATACAATCGGTTTCTGTGGAAGTTGTGAGCGAGGACAATGACTCAGACGAGGGTTAACGAGTTACATGATCTGAAATAGTGTAGGAGGGAATATAGGTATACAGTAGGTTGCGGATCCGGGAGATCTCCAGGTTGTCTACAGGATCGGAATAGGTTGTGTACATGATTCTGTCGGTCCATGCGGGTATACGCTTCGCGCTGCGAAACAGAAAAGTGAATGAGTTCAGATAATACTAGAATTGCAAAGGAGCCTCACTCGTATTGATCCACGGCGCTAAGAGAGTGTTTGTATGTACACTTGAATTGCCAAAATTCACCCTCCCGGAAGCCAACAAATACAGAACGCTTTCGACGTTCCATAAGAAGCTGGTCAAACTCTTTGAGAGTTTCCCTAGTCTCCGGTTTTCTCAAAGCCTCTGAAACATGGGCCCAGGGATCCTCAAACATTGGATGAGACTTGGGTAAGTCTATTCTGAAATTGAGGTCTCCGAGGAAGAACAGATGTGAGGTCGAGTAGATAGTAGTAGGTGAATTGTCTTCGCTGAAAGGAAGGGGAGGAAATAGAAGTGTTCCAACGATGTGGTGAAAGTCTGCGATTCTGTGCTGCAGTTTTTCCTGATGAGCGGTCAAATGGGCGCAGACAAAGCTGAACATCTGAGGTCGGTGTAGTGCTAACAGGGTACAAGTGTTGCACTCACGTATAAGTCTCTCCTGGTTGTTCATCGTCGTCAGAAACACGAAACCTGACACCAACGGCGCCCTTGTTGCCCATGTATCCGGGACCACAGCCTGTCCAGCTCGTCTGCACATTGCGAACTTTCCGTGCAACTCCTTCATCTCTAGCATACACCAATAATGCAACGCCGACATTCACGATGTTGGCCAGAAGTGAGTATTTTGCCTTGTCTGGAGAGTTGGCCTCGATTTGAGAAAGGATATGGGAACTTCGTTTGTCGATGACGGATTTGGATGCACCAGAGACTGTAAAATAGTAGTGCGGCAGTTCAGGATATTATGGAAAAGGTGGAGAGAAAGTAACAGAGCGTACGCCCTAAATGCAACGGCAACAACTCCTGAAACCCGACGGCTACAATGTCGGGGCCTCGAGGCGAATGTGAAAGAAACGAGGAGACTTGAAGCGTTGGAGAAAGCCAGTCAACGAGGTCTTGAGGAAGACCTGTTGAGCCTTGAAGTGCTGTATTATAGGATGCAATCTGAACGAGGAGCTGGTCCTTAGGAACTGCAGCAGACATGGCCGTTAATGGCAAAAGAGCATGAGTATAAAGATACTATTTGTATCTACTAATCAATTATTTATCTATATAGCTATTTCTTCTTCTTCTAACTGAGGTCTTCGCTTTACTTGGGGCCTCGAGAGATACCCAAATCTCTAATAGTTCCTGTTGAAACATCGTACACCCATCCATGAACCCAAACTTCCTTGCCTTTGGGACTCTTCCCATTCGCCCAGGCTTTTGCGATAACCTCTGTCCTGCAGAGGTTGTTCACCTGCGCCTTGACATTTTCCTGGATGAGAAGGGGAAGAGCCTCATTGGCAGGAGCGGAGGAGATTTCCAGACTGGCAGCCAGAGTGGTGAGAGGTGCAAGCCAACGATTCAACGGTGCGTCAGCTGGATCAACAGGAATAGTGACAGGTGCTTGACCAGGGACAAAAGACGAGCAGGCACCAAAACAGGCAGCGGCTGCTCCGCACTCGGTGTGCCCGCACACCACGACTATCATGGAAAGACGGTTGGAATGTAGCACAGTAGAATGTAAAGAAAGAAAGCACCGTGTTCTACGCCAAGATGCTCGACAGCATAGGTTAATACTGCGAGCATATTGTCATCATCAAGGTTGACTTGGCTGCGGACAAGATGAATTATCGAATTTGTGCGAAAAAACAACAACAATACACATACTTTCCAACATTACGATTAACAAAGATATCTCCAGGTTTTGCACCAGTGATAACAGATTCTGGTACTCGGGAGTCGGCACACCCTATCCAGAGGGTCTACAAGGGCAAATGGTTCGCAGTCTGGTACTTTCACCACAGAAAAGCACTCACTTGAGGGGTTTGACCTTTTGCAGACTCTTTGAAGAAACCTGGCTCCAAACGTTCAACGTCCTTGGCCCATTGAGCATTGGCAGAGAGAAGTTGAGCAAGAGCAGCATGATGGGACATTGTGGAAGGGGAGTGACAGCAATCCGAGATATCCCGCTCTTTATATGTTTGTCCTATACGACCAAGATCGGACAGGGGTTCCATTATTAGCTCACTTTGCTACATTTTTATCATGCCTATAGCCTAAGCCCTGATGGAGGTGTTAAGCAATTAAACGCTTTCCGATTTCACGCAGATAAAAGGGCTCGTTCGGCTGGGGCTTTTAATACAACAAAGAGCTATTATAAACCGACAAACTGTTAGGAAAATTGGCCGAATATGGGAATGTAACGCTGACTGAAGTTAGAACTTGGAACCGTTAAAGTTCTACGACTGCAACGATTTCGGCATGTACCCGTAGCCGCCGCGCAGTAGAGCCGATAGCACTTATGTATAATAAATATAAGTACAAGGAGCTCTTTACGGTTTTTAGAAAACCCTTGGCAACCGAACTGGCCCCAAGTAGACCCAGATGCTAGGCAAACACCAGGCGAAAGCCGTCCATCAACTATCATATACCATCGCGGCTTGAGATATATTGATCTACGAGATTTGACTAGAAATTCATCGGGCATGTGTAGCGAGCGCTTCATCATGGTGTAGTAGGGCTTATGCATAGGGCATACAAAGGACGTAAAGGGACAATGTGATTATTTTTAACCAGCAACGAAGCTATCCTTCTTCCCCTCGCGGGGCTCGGACCTCTCCTCCTCCGAACAGGCATATCATGTAAAAAGACAAAAAAAACCCTCCCTGGTTTAGTTCATCTGCCTGATGAGCTTGTTGATGTTAGTCTCCCGGTCACCAAAGTCACCACCCTGGACGAAGTGCTTGAACTTTCGCGTTCTCCAGCCACCGTTGGGGTTGGAGAGCTTGAAGGGCCATAGGAAGTTGGAAGCCTGAAATATTATTAAACTACATGAATTGGAACTAACAGTGTATATTTTTACCTGTTTGAAGTTGGGGCCGACGGTGACAATTTCGTGTACAAGATCCTCAATGGATAGGATGTTGTACTGACCAAGAGTCTCCTCAATGACAGCGTTGTTGGAGAGGGGGATGCGCTGTTTGTTGACTTTGCCATATCCACGCTTGTAGATTAACTCACGGACGGATTTCAGATTGGGCTCGCTGTCACATATTTAAGTATATGCCGCAGAAAGAAAAAAAAAACCACATGTACCCGTAGGTGATATAAGGCTCAACGAGACGGAGCATCTGTTGAGTTGCTTTCGTAACCTTGACAAAAACACCGTTGTTGATTTGCAGTAAACGAAGAAGCTGCAAGATCTTGCGGGGTTTTGGTGCAATTTCGTTGATACTGAACGCGCCGAGTTAGAGATGCCAACAGGAAATAGGATCGCCGCATACCCTCGAATCCGCACAACAAAATACACCTTGGGTTGAGCAGGCACATAAAAGTCGCCAGCGCTTCGTGCTGCCCTCTTCAGCCGTATCTCCTCCTTCTCCTTCGTCAGATACTCCTTCACATACGACTCTGCACGTTTGAAGATGACCTTTCGCTTGGTTTTGTTGGCCTAAAAAGAAGAGGAAATATTCAGGAACAGGTTCAAACGATAAAAGCACAAAAGAATCAGTCCCGAAAGATGGTTAATTGAAAGGCAACATCGCAGGTTTACCGCTAGCCAATCGTCGAATAGATCGTATGCATCATACAAGATTTGATGACCTCAGGAAAGATACTTACCTTGCGAGCGGCAGCTGCAGCTGCGAGGCGCTCCTCGCGAGCCTTTTCGGTTTGTTTTCTCTTCTTGAGGAGAGTCTCCGGCACTTCGATTGTCTGTTATATGGTGTAAAGCAAGTTAGTATAGAAAACCAGATCATGAGCACTGTACTAACAGAAGCACTCGGGACGGTCGTGGAGGGCGCCATTTCTTGAAGTCTTGCTGGGCGATGAACGAAACGAAGAGTATGACCGACCTTTTCTGTTCGTGATTGTGAGAACGACCTGTATAGTATTTGTAAGCAGATAGACGCCCTTGGTGATAATTCCTATGACTCGGCGCTAATTTTCTTGTTCTGAACTAAATTCAGGATCCCTTCATCGACCTTTCATTCAACTGCGAGTGTATCTACGCAACTGAGAAAGGCATAAAAATACGAAATCTCTAGGACGTCTTTCAAGCAATAGTATACCCAGAGTAAGCTAACCGCCTGCGAGTTGAATTAGTAAACAGAAAACAGATGCATTTTTGATCCACTAAATTGACCCTGCCTACTCGAGTACCAGCAGACTACCGCTCGCCCACACCGCCACTGCTCACCGACGGCCCGACTCTACTTGTTTCATATCTAGGGAATTAACACAGCAAAATAAAAAACATGATAGCTTTCAAACCTGCATACTCTATATATCATATACCCTCACCGTCGTTACCTTCATTTTCTTTTCTCTTTTCGAACAGCAAGCTCGTTCGACGACTTCACCGAGCTCCATGAGCATCTCTTGCATCCAATACAACTGGGCAAGTTCGACATCCGCTCTATTAGTTTCATTCTGCTGATAGTTGTGCCATCTTCCTTTTACCCAGGCCAGCAACTCTCTGGGTCAGAATCCATGCGACGTAGCTGAGCGCCTCAACTCCGTCTGTACCACTTCGAATGGCTGTAAGCTACCCATATCCTTGCGTATTCCGATTGTATCCACTAACGTCTAGAATGACGGATAGCATATTTCGTTGAGCTTACCTCTGACGAGGACTACACACTATCAGAAGAAGATCAAAATCCCTGTCTCTGCACATCTGTAGTTTACAACCTTGTGTCCATGTGCAGACTATGTCAAACCGACGATGGAAAGGTTTATCCAACGTACGTAGGCCTCGCACAATGCATATCAAGTCGTGGTCAGACTCTCAGCTCAGAGCTTGTTCACAGGTGGAGCCAGTGGTCAACAAATTGCTCGAGTTTGAACACAGGGTAAATTCATCTATATCATTCTATGTGCCCTTCGCTAAAATGTAAGCATGTCAGGTTTCCGTTGGGGTTGCCAGGTACTCAATAAACCGTCAGTCGTTCCGTATTTTCTAATCACAGTCTAGGGGATACTGCTGTACCAGATTGGGCATATCAGAATATAACGGTGAGTTGCATTTCTTGACTCAGTAAAACCGTCTCATCATGTACTGTTCAGGAAAGCGATGCCTTCAACGAAACTTTGGCGGCAGAAGTTGCAACTACAGGTGTGAAGATCACCTACATACATGCAATGTGTCCGGGTTTCTGACATGTCCCTTGGACATAAGATCACTCCGAGTCATCTAGTTTAGCTCTACCTTCGTCAACGAGTGCAGCATCTCCGACAAGTTCTTCTGTACGACCTCCGAAAGGACCAAACAGCGACACCGCCTTAATCGTTGGGTCACTTTTAGGTGGACTGATTGGTCTGGCGCTGTTGGTTGGAGCGATCTTGTTCTTTATCAGGCGACGGAGACGCTCGCGAATGGCACCTTCAACTGTATATCTAGAAGCCAGTCATAGCAGGGAAGATACCGCCTCACGAGGTAGATATACGCCGGTTGACGCGTTAAAAACCGAGGTATGCCAATGCCCGGCTCGCTTTTCTAAAGGAATTCTGAAGAAACTGATGTTGTTGACTATAGCGAGCAGTTCCAGATTTGCCTTATAATATTATCAGTGATAGTCATTCTTCGTTTTCCTTTGTGAGTAACTCTCATCTCGGTCACATGGGGTTAGTTCATTAAATCTATCAAATTTTCCATTAGGATCCGTATGATCCATCGTTAACGAGTTCAGAGAAAGATCCATCCCAATGAACAAGAATGCTATGTTTATTTATTACTTATACCGTTTTCGAACTTTTTGCATGCACACAAAATACCCCCTCTTTCAACAATTATTCATAGGATGATGCATTATTGGTTTCCGTTGGCGTTTAGCATTTAATTTATTGGACAATCATACATACCTATCTCGAGTGCCGTTGTACCAGTATGAATCTCTGCATGTATCATTTTCCACGTTGCACCGACTTATTATGAGTGATGCACACCAAAAAGCACTGCAAAAACGCTTCCCAAGCAACAGCGAGTCTTCTGTCGAGTCACTAGGATTTGCCCTTGGTGGATACGATCTTTTTCTCAGTGCTTCATTCTCGGCAATTTCTTACTACCATCATGTCAAATACAGGAGATCATTTCAGAGAATCGTCTCCAGCTGAGGTTGCCTGGAATGGTATATACCTAAACAATATGGTTACGGTTGCTTGCTTACTGCCTTTCGCTCAAGATATGCCAGTTAGAAATACACCATGCGATTAAATACAATGCCCAACTTCCTACCTCCTCCAGATTTATCTTCCGAAGATTCTTTTATCAAGTTCAGTTTCCCGAGAAAGTCTCTCCGGTTCCTCCTATCACATACACGGCGCGCGCGGGGTTTCCAATGACTGCGCGGTGTTGGTCAAAGGTTTACTCCCGGAAGATTTCGATTTTTCCATCGTTTTTCCTGGTTCCAAGACCTCTCTCGCTCTCGATAAGTTGGGAAACACGGTAACGCTTGCAAAATCGAAGACAAGTAAGTCCGACTGTTATTCTTTCACAGCCGGGATACAGGATTATCTTGCGAAGAGATCTCATTTTTTCGGTGATGTCTAGTATCAGTACACTGAATTACTGAGGGCATCTAAATTTTTTACGACCAACCTTTTTGTGAATCTCCTTGCTACCATGAAAGACTATTGTAAAGTCCTATCAGTACTCTACCTACATACAGATAGCAATAATCATGAGCTTGATTAGGCTGCGCTCGGAATCAAGGCAGCTCAAGAGCTGGACGGCGACCTCGAATATTCTCGAGCTCTGCTGGAGTGATATCGATACCAAAAAATTCCCGCAAGATGGCGATCCTTTCCAACTCTGTGTGAAATACCTTCAACGTCTCTGAGTTTGTGCCGATATGTCGTCTCAGCTCGTTTGTATGCAATCCCAAACGTCCGAGGTATCGAGACATCAGAGAACGATCCCATTGCGGGATGCCCCCTGCGGAATAGATATCGCAATCTGTCGTTTCGTACGTGTTGTTTTTCGCCAACTCGAGTTCCATCTCTTCATCGTTCAGCCAAAAACATCGTGCACAGACGATGTTTTCCATGAACAATGGCTCTTTCGCGGCCCATGCACCTGTGTAGATGCCAATGTTGGAGCACTCGTAGTCCATAGTGAAAAATTCGTCTTCTATGAAAGAATACAGAATCCTTGTGGAGGGAGGTCCGCTGTCTGAGGTGTGTGAGACGACAAGATGCCACTCTACTTCTGCAGGTTCTGTATGATAAGATGAAGTCGCTGGTGTGCAAGAAGATTATCAGTGTATCATCTCTTCTATTTGGATGTGTGCTTACCGAGACTCGATTCTACACGCCCAGTTCTCACTAACGTGTGCCATTCTGATGGTGTGGCGCCCATAACTTTGGCGCCGTTTTTCAACAGGATTGGACGGGTCATACAGGAACCTCCACCGCCGGCATCCACGACATAAGTAACATTGCTTCCTTGGATGGGCTGAACGAAGAGTACTTCATGCACAAACGAGAGAAACTTGGGAGGTGAATCGGCTGACGCGGTGTTGATTCTTCCTGACCCGGAATAAACACTTGTCAAGAGAATGAGCGAGAAACGAGTACATAGGTAGGCAACAGATACACACCGGTATCCCAGAGCTCTTATCATCTGCAGAAAAAGCGTGTTCATCCCAAAGCAATAGGAACCTTTCCCCTCCACTACGAGACGTTGATACAGAGCAGGAAGACTGATGTCCATTGTATGATGGCTTGTGCTAGTGCAAACTAGATAAATGTCCGGTATTTGGATGAAGTGGCAGCTCGCTCACTAGTGCATCGCAGTGTTCTCGAAGGCAAAGGCAACAATTTGTAGACGTTGGAGAAGACACAGATTATCCAAAGTTGGTTCAAAGTCCCCGACATTATCTGCAGACCAGTTTCCAGGGTATTTTATTCGAGAAAGCCAGTGAGCGACTTGATTCCTGTCGTATAGCGAAGAAATCTCTTTAATCCATACGCTGTTGCGGAGTAGACCATCCTGCATCGTTGCCATAACAGCTCATGATCGCGGAAAGAAAGCCGTCGGAACTCGGATCGGCACGACAAAGTTTCTTCCTCGACCATCACAAGATGACTGCTTTGACGGAGACTAATCTACTTGACCTCGTACTTCTTTCAAAAGGCAAAGTACGCGATGTATACAGCACGTCCTCACCAGAACATCTGCTTTTTGTCGCTACGGATCGGATATCGGCCTACGACGTTATTCTAAAGAATGTGAATCTATTTCGTCTGTTCTGGAAGATTGGGAAATTGATTGTGGTCTGGTAATCCAGGGAATACCCGGAAAGGGGAAACTTCTCACTCAGATATCCTTGTTTTGGTTCTCAAAGCTCGGTCATACCATACCAAATCATTTTGTGACCGCTAATATCGATGAAATGCCGGAGGAAGTCAGAAAACACAAGGATCAACTCGACGGCCGTGCCATGCTTGTCAAAAAAGCAAAGGTTGTCCCCCTGGAAGCTATTGTTCGCGGATATCTGACAGGCAAGTTGAAAGCTTTAAGCTTCAGCCCATACCTGCTAATGTAGACCCAGGATCTGCCTGGTCAGAATACCAGAAATCCGGAACCGTTCATGGAATATCTCTTCCTGCTGGTCTACTCGAATCGCAGAAGCTACCGGAACCTCTGTTCACGCCATCAACGAAAGCCGAGCAGGGTGCGCATGACGAAAACATCTCCCCTGAACAAGGTATTTCGTCGACGTTATGCCCATTGCTATCCTCTCCCGCTTACTAGATTCGTTCTAAGCTTCCGATCTCATTGGGGAATCCATATATGCTCAAATCTCTCAAGCTGCTCTTGAACTGTACTCCGAAGCAGCCGCATACGCTCATTCAAAGGGTGTCATATTAGCGGATACAAAATTTGAATTTGGACTTGTACCCTCGACTACGTCCTCCAATGAAGAAACATTGATTTTAGTGGACGAACTTCTCACTCCAGACTCCTCGAGATATTGGCCTCTTGAAGGCTACGAAGTAGGAAAATCCCAGCCTAGCTTCGACAAACAGTATCTGAGAGATTGGTTGGTCGGTGCCGGTTTCAAGAAAGGATTAGAGAGCGGGAAAAAAGGTGAGGAAGGCCAAGGTTGGACCATCGAAAGTTCTGTTGTTGAAGGAACCAAGAAGCGCTATGAGGAGGCGGTCAAGCTACTGATGAGTTGATGCGATAAGTGGGGACTGTTCAGTAGTCTGTCATCTACATACAGCAAGTAAGTTATACGTATCATTAGATTTAGATGTCTTCGTATTACCGAAAAAAGACTCAGTACACACTAGGGCTTACTCTGATAACGTAAATCCTTGATCACGAACCATCAACATACAGGATAATGTCGCGCGCGTTGCGCCCGCGTAAATCTCAACCAAGCTATGCTTCTCTTGCTGGGATCGGAAACGATAACAATGAGGCTGGCCCTTCAACGATCTCATTAGACGACAATAGTAGTGGAAGCGATTTCACACCAGAAACAGAAACAAAGTCGCGGAAATCTCGAGGGGTGGATGAGAAAGAAGAAGGCGATGAAGGCGACGGACTATCAGATGAAGATGATGAACCACTAGAGAAACTACAGATTCTTTCCCCAAAGCCATCTGAACCCAAACTAAAGGGAAGAGTCAGGAAAGGGAAAGGACCGGTCAGCGTCGTGAAATCGACAGTGTCCAAGCCGACTACTCTCTCCGGAAGCTTCAGGCGCCAGATGTATGTATTGCCTACACCAAGTGTCCACCACCGCCATAGGGCAGTCCCTCTATATTCTGTTCCAGGACGCGTCGAACGATTGGTCTCGCGACCGAGCTTGTTTTCTAATCCAGAGGTTGTCCTGACAAACAATTTTACGATGAATGCCACGATTATCGACCGTCTTAACAAGGCCTGGGGATACAATGTCGGTCCAGGTCCAATTTGGGAGCTCATCGAAGACCGTGCATGGTTCAAGGAGGCTCAGGGTCTGATGGAAAACGAAAGGAATAGAAGACCAAAAGTTCATGAAAACGTTTTCGTTCCAAAAGGATGGTCATTTTTGAATGTAAAGTGTGTACGCTAGTTTTATGCTCTCATGATTCATCATCTTCTGAACGGCTCCTGCAGAGAAGCCTCGATGTATCTGCCTACTGATGATGTCACGACTGAAGAAGGCAACTTTCGACCTCCTCCCGAAATTCCTTGCTCCTTTGGTCCTTTTGGATCACAGACAACTCGCCCGACAGAAATGTTCACGGCGTTCAAGATGGGTTTGTGCTGCACCTTCCGAACTCTGGGAATTGATTGAGACATGTAACTCACAGCGGACTTTATTCCGAATAGCTCTGCCCATGTGTTTAACGCAGGTGCGCCTGCTTGGGGTATCGACTGGTGTCCACTGCATCCAGATACTCGTGAAGGTGTGTCTGACACGCACAAGCGCTTGCTTCCTGGTGAACAATGACTGCTTTTTAGAGAACGGGCACACATATTATCTTGCTGTCGGCCCTCTCCCTTCACCATCTCATTCACCTGAAATTGGAATTCGGGTCCACAGACCTTCGAGAGCTTGTATTCAAATATGGAGTTTGAGCTCGGACGTTGATCCTGCGTCTACCAGTAGAGGTAGGAAAGGAAAGGCAAACACAGCTTCCGAGCCCGATACCGGGACGATGAGATGCGAACTGGTCATTTGTATCGATTCTGGACCAGCGTACGAGCTGAAATGGTGCCCTTTGCCATCTCCTTCCGTGCAAACTATTATCGAGGAACACCATACGCCAAGGAAATTGGGATTACTTTCCGGAACGTTTGAGGATGGCTCCTTTGTCATCTTTGCTATTCCAGATCCGAAAGACATCGCTCCTCCAGAACACGATCGCACTGAACCACTCTATAGTACGTCCATTCCCAATAATTACACCTGTCAAACTCAAAATCTTGTAGTTAGACTTCCAGAACCTGTTCTACGTATAGAAATGGAGGAAACATGCTGTTGGAGTATTGACTGGGCCAATAGTGAAGTTGTCGCTATCGGGATGACGAACGGTGAGTACAAAACACTATGGTACAAGGTTGGAATGCTGAGCATTCGCTAGGGTCTATTGGTGTCTACGACGTTGGCTCTGCCCTAAAGCAGGTCGATGACAACAGTGAATTTGTTTCCATCTGTTTACAAGAATAGCTGATACTCATTAGGCTTAGGCTCCCTCCCCATCACAGATCTGCTTCCGACACACTATCTTAACATTCATCAAGCAGCAATACGGGCCTTGGCTTGGATCCGTGCGCCGACCAATGACAGGTTGGGTGAACCGCGCTTTGACGAAGACCCCATAGTGTTAGGAAGCGGTGGTAGTGATGGAGTAGTGTGCTTGACTAATATCCGCTCCGGGCATGGATCGGTCATGAACAGAACGCGAGGTTGGCGTTGTGATTCGTGCAAACAGAAAACGCTACTTACGATTTCGATTATCAGATGTCATTAATTCGATGTCGTACTCGCCTTATGGGGGAGGACCTGTAACTGTTGATCATGATGATGTAGTCAAAGCTTATTCTGCTTCGCCGAAGATGTTGGGGAGAGGACATATGCTGGTAGAACCTTCAGGGCCGGTTTGGGTCAGCACCCTTCCCTCTACATGAATGATGTGAATCTGACTGATTACGTTTTGTTCAGAGTATCTCTTCGTCGGACTTTCACCCTCAACTTGCTGTCGGTGCAGCCGATGGGACATGCACGACAACAAATCTATTGAGGTCAACACGTAGAGGCGGCTCTGTTGTACGTTGAATACACAGTCTATCCTATCATCAGTGGCTCAAGCCTGCGTTTTAATCCAGCCATTCTTCGCACACAAGATCTACCAATTGGACTACAATCGCATCACCAAGGAATACCGCATGCTAGAACAGTTCCTCCCGCAAGAAACGCAAGATCGCGGCGCGGCTAACAACCCGAACAATGTCAAACTCAAGAACGCTGCGAACAGCGAGCAGGGTACAGGTGTCTGGCCCAGGGAGGTCGGTGTCCAGCGTGTGGTCTGGAACAATGGAAATGGACTAGCAGCCGCAGGAATGCTGGCTTCTGCAACAGGTTCGGGACTTTGCCGAGTCGATGTGCTATCTGGGAGGTGGCTGAAGGAGAAAGGCGTGAAAATGCCATATGGAGGTATAGAGAATATCAGACTAGAAGGTGATAGTGTCGGGGATGATATGGATGTCGACTATGATGAATGAAGTAGAACTCAAAACGTGAAACTTTGTTGGTACATTCTGGATAATGATCACTCTATTATTGATTTTATACTTTGTTTCGAACTTCGAACTCCTTGGCATCAGCTAAATCTACGCCTAGCGTTTAATAGACTCTGCGTGTCAATGTTCTCATCAGTCTACTAGCAAGGATCGAGAAGTCAACACCTACTAGAATGCCGACCAAATTGGGTCTCAATCAAAAATTATCCCCCCGTTCGGTGAAATCTACAAAGCGAACTCGTGGGCAATTTCCATAAGTTGTATCGGGTACACGTACAGTCTGGCCTGTAAAGGAAGATCATGCGGCTTCAGAAAATTGTATCACACTTAACTTCTATGTTACCCACCAGTGATATAATGCGCTTCTTTGGATGCCAGGTAGGAGACAAGGCTTGCAATGTCTTCAGGCTCACCGAATTTATAATTTACTGGTTTGTTCAAACCCAGCTGTTCACGAGAACTTTCAGCAATGGGTGTGACAACGAAAGGAGCGTTTGAACACCAACAGTAGCCAGCGCTTCTTCTTGGTGTTCTTGAAATATTGCGGCTGCATCGCAAACCATGAGTGAACAGATTTTACCCAGAAGATTGGGATACTTACACATCGGACTGTTTATGAGGCCTGCTTAGGTTCAGATAGTGTTTCCGATACTAAGGAGCGAATTACTATACCTGGCGCATACGCATTAACAGTTATTCCGTGTTGACTGAGCTCCAGAGCTAAACAACTCTAAAGATTAGAAAATACGGTCACCATGGGAATAATCACACACCAAGACTCTGAGTTAATCCTCGTACAGCAAACTTTGAAGCACTGTAAGCACTAGACAGGGCCGCAGCTGTAGATACCTGGAGATAAGCAAGTAAAATGATCCGAAACGACACATTACGAACATCTTTTGCCAGCTATGGACGATGCACCAACAATTCTCCCTCCACGACCTTGAGCAATCATCTGTCTGGCAGCATACTTGTAGCAGAAGAATACGCCATCGACGTTAACAGCGAACGTCTTCTTCCAACTCTCAGTAGGATCTACAGAGCAGTAAGAATACACAGAGCAGATACGATGCAGTGGACTTGCAGTCGATAACCATTTTGCTTTCTGGAAAAATACCAGCGTTCGCAATCATCTGTGTAGACGAACGATTGAAACGGAACGAGTTCTCGAGACGGAAAACTCCTTACCACATCTAATCCACCCAGGGCCTTTGTCGATTGGTCAACCATTTGCTCTACTTCACTCTCTATAGAAACATCTGCGGGAACGAGATAGGTATCCATGCCACTATGACGTTCTATCTCGCGGGAGAGAACTTTCAGTTGTAGCCTATTTTTTGGGATGTCGTTGAGCGCGACGCGGAACCCATCCTTAGCTAGTCGTAAGGCTATTGCTTTGCCGATGCCTTGTGAAGCACCGGTAATGAGAGCAACACCGAGGGACTTTGCTGCCATTTCAACAGGAGTGGTCTTTCTAAGCCATCTATCCAAGCAGCTGAGCTTTTATGAGAAGAGAATTTGCTATCTGTGGTTATGGTTCTCGGTTTTAAGTTCGGATGAGAACTACTAAGTTGGGTGTTTAGAGGCGTTCATATATTTAATAGCGTGTTGGAACTCGGACCTCATAAGGGAGCGATTCGCATGGTATAGTTACTGTATGAAGCCACTAGTACTATCACACGACCTCCATGGTCCACGAAGAATGTTATAGATTAAAGCAGAGGCACAGTTCTGTGATCAACTGACTACTTCATACTCAATAGTATCAAATTCTACAAAACCTCATTGATATTTCTCTTTTTCCTCTTTCGAAAACGAGGACCGTAGTCGTAGTGTGTCGGGACACTAGGTGACTGAACCATCCACTTGAATAAAGAACGTTCAGCCAAAGAGTGCAACAGTTGTTCTAAGGCAGCTGTGATGAAGGACTACCACATATAGCAGATAGTCGAACATGTGGATACAGCGCCTGTCGTTGTTAAAAGATGAGAGAAAAATTTTCACCTGTGACCAGCTTAAGAGTTAGTCAGTCGTGAGAATTTGATTACAAAGCCGTCACGTCACGTTTTATTGCGTTATGTTATATAAGTCGCCAATTTCGTGAAAGCGTTCGAAGAAATGTTGGAAGGGACTTGACTCATAATGCATTTGCTCCGGCTCCGCGCGGTAAATATTAATACAGTTATCCCGAGACGCCTTGAGTTTTGGAGACGTTGCTTTTTTCTTTCATGTCTTCCTCCAGTATCGTTCAGCCAAGGACACCCCTACCAAAACTTCAGCTGTCCTTGATCCTGCTAATTCAAATTACAGAGCCAATCACCGCGGAAGTTATCTATCCGTTCATCATCGGCGCAGTGAGAAGCACAGGGATAACATGCGGAGATGAGAAAAAAACAGGGTACTATGCGGGAGTCATCGTAAGTACTTTAATTCCAGCGTGTACAACCTGTACTAATTAATGGTCATCTAGGAATCAATGTTCTTTCTTTCTGAATGCTGTACGGTGAGTGTTTTCGCTTCCAGTAATTGTCATGTCAATAATCCCAATCAGGTGTACTACTGGGGACGCCTTTCTGATATTTATGGTCGAAGAAGAATACTTCTGATTGGTCCTCTCGGATTAACGTTAGCTATGCTGGGATTTGGATTGTCGAAAACATTTTGGGCTCTTGTAATTTTCCGCGCACTCCAGGGTATATTCAATGGAAATCTTGGTACTCATTTTTTTATAAACCTTTTGCGGGCTCTTTAAATTACGAATTTTCCAGGTGTCGCAAGGACAGTTATGGCCGAGGTTTGTCTGTAATCGGAAAATATCATTATGTATCACTAAACGTGAGTAGATCACTGACTCGACAAATATGGCGGATGCTTTCTCGATGATACCAATCATGTGGAGTTTTGGTTCAATGGTCGGGTATGTTGCGTGTTCGAACTGTCTACGTTCATTGCTAAGCCTTGATCTCAGCCCTGCTCTGGGTGGCATTCTTGCTAATCCTGCTACGCAATGGCCACAACTTTTCGGAAAATTCGTGTTCTTTCGCGATTTTCCCTACTTTCTTGCTTGTGCAGCTGCGGGTTTTTTGGCTTTTGTTGCGTTTGCGCTTTCATGTGTTGGGTTAAAAGAGGTAGTGCTTCAGCATTGATTGCTTCACAATTATTTAACCCCTATATCTTTCAGAGCTCGCCAACGTTCAAGAATCAGAAGATGAAAAATGTAACCCCGTCCGATGAAAGCGAGCCTTTGCTTCTAGATGATGAAACTCAGTCAAATTATGGTAGTTCAACGTCTTCGACTGGAAAGACTACCGGCGAACATGCTCAACCTTTGGGTGCCTGGAAGCTACTGACGGGCGACCTTTCGATTGTTCTGCTCAACTATGGCCTACTCTCATTCACCGATATGTCCTATGTCGTGCTCATTCCCCTCGTCTACTCTTCCTCAGTATCAATAGGTGGTCTCGGTCTGTCTCCGTATCAGGTCGGGTTAATATTGGGAACATTCGCATTCCTGAATGGATTCTGGAATCTCTTTGTCTTGACTAAAATCCTCAAAAAGCTGGGACCTCGGAAAATGTACATCATTTCTTATTCGAGCTATCTTGTAATCTTCCCTCTCCTTTGGATCCTTCGAGACGTCGCTCATCTTTCAGGGGGAATGAATGTTCTAGTGTGGGTATTGCTCGTTTGCCAACTCCTAGCTGCAACGTTTATCAACACCGCGTACAGTGAGTGAATCTGATATCTTTCGTTGGAATTTATCATGTCGAATGCTTTGCCATAGATTCTATGTCTCTGATGGTAATACAGAGTGCTCCGCCGAATGCGTTGGGTTCAGTCAACGGATTGGCTCAAATGGCTGCCTCTGGGACTCGAGGACTTGCCCCGCTTTTCGCGTCTTCGTTGTTCTCCCTGTCTTTGGAATCTCGCATTGCTGGCGGACATCTTGTAGATATCGTGCTTATCGTCATTTCGGCGATAGGGCTTTTTTGCTCGTTCCAGCTCCCAAAACATGGCTTTCAGGTTTAATCCGGGCCTCTTTCACTCTAGAAAATGTGAATGTGATGTTACTCACTAGACTGAGAAGAAGAAGAATGCTATCCATATGCATATGATGTATGATATCACTGTGGAAGCTACATACATAATAATATGATGAGTTCGAACTGGTGACGACCGAAATTCGTTCGTTCTTCAGAGCTTCATTTTTACAAAAGAACACAAATGTAGTAGTACATGTACACTCTGAACAATGAAGGTTCATGTATAGTTTGATCTGTGGCATGGCATACCTGTTTTTGTAGTGTTCAAATGCTTGTGTGACTCGAACTTTTCAAGTGGTGCTAGAGGGGGCTGAGGAATCTATACGCATCAATTCTTTCTCGGGGGATTCAACTTGATGTAGTGACAGAGTGTGGAGGGAGCTTTCATGAAGATGGTAGAAAGAATGGAATCCCAGGATTTGGAGGTCTGCAGAACAATGGACAGGGATTCTAATGGCCCACAGGAAGCTAGAGAGGTATTGAAAGCGATGATTAATTCATCAATTTGTGTATCCCTGGAAAGCACCGAAAGCACCAAGGTTAAAATTAGTGATGTGCCGGATGAAGAAGAGTGTGCTGGAGTTATCTTTGAGCCAGGTCTACATTCTAGCAATCCTATTCTGTCGTCGACGTGGAGAGTAATCAAATACATATGTGCGGTGTATTACCGGTAAGGTGAGTTGGTGCAATGCTGGATTGGTACGACGCATAGAGAGCTTGGAAACATTATTGTTCGCATTGTTACTCCACGGCCAGGAGACAGTGAGCAAAATAACACGCAATATATCGATGTCGAGTTCATCCCATAGATACTTTCTTCGACGACATGGTAGATACTTGATCTGCCAGGTGTACGTATCGTCCGCCTCCCTTGAGACAAATACAAGGGTAATCAAGAAAATATGGGAAAACACGATAGCACCATGGGCGTACCAGGTAGGCTTCGAATATGATCACGAGAAAAGAGAACTGGCACACTACACTAGAAGAAAAACCGACAACGGGATAGCACCGGAGATCACCTTCCAAGACAGAGACGGCGAAACAAGAGTAGTCAAACCCCAGACCATCGTGAAATGGCTCGGCGTATACTTCGACCGCAAACTACTATTCAACCACCACGTCAAGACACTGGCGGGGAACGCAGGACGAGCTCTGGGATATCTCACCATGCTTGCGAACACAGTCAAGGGACTGGCCCAACAGAACATGCGGACGATGTATAAGAGCTGCGTTGTGTCTGTGATGACATACGCAAGCCCAGTGTGGTGGACAGGGAAAAAAACTCACGAGAAGCTCTTGGAAAAAATTCAGAATCAGGGATTACGACTAATATGCGCAGTTTTCAGAACCACTCCGATAGCGGCAATGGAACTCGAAACCTCAATCCCACCAATCAAACTCGAACTAGACAGGTTGAACCGAGCATGCGCGCTACGATTCAACAAACTCAGCACCAATAATCCAGTCATCCAAAGACTTGACAACTCGTGGAGAGCGGGCAAACCCCCCAACAACCCGCCGCCAATCCAATACCGATACGGCAACGAAAGTGGAAGGGACCAGAGAAGGTCAACACAGCTACAAGACATCGCACGCCACACAGATCCAGACAACGAACGGATCTTACCATTCCTCACACCACCATGGAGAGAGACACAAAAGGACTTCAACGGCCAACTAGTATTCATTCCACCGCCACCGAAGGACAAATCCCAAAACAAAAAAGAACGGCTATCGAAACTAGTAACCGAACATAATGAAAAGCTGAGCACACTCGAATCTTCACGCAAGAACCTGATTGTATACACTGACGGGTCACTCAAACCTATGCACAGAGTTAGGAGAGCCGGAGCTGGCTTAATCGCATACCACGCAGGAAACGAAGCATACAACAGAAGCATCGGCCTCGGCATTTACGCCGAAGCCTACGACGGCGAAATCGTAGCACTGAGCTTTGCAGCAGGACTCGCAGCGGCCTATTCCAAAGAAAACCCAGACGTTAAACACTGGCAATTCTTCACGGACAGCGCTTCTGCAGGCGAGACAACATTTGATGTAGCGCCCAAACCTGGGCAAGCTTACTGCTCGAACTTCCATAAAAAGGTTAAAGAGTTCCTAGCTGACGCATCACACACAGTTGAGATAGCATGGACGCCAAGCCATACAGGCATCAAAGGGAACGAGAAAGCAGATCAACTGGCTAAGAAAGGAGCAGAAAGAGCGAATGAAACAATCTGGAAACGCTCAAGAACAAACGCACTACGGATGAACAAGGCAAAGACAGAGATAGCGTGGAAAAAGGAATGGGATAAAAGGTCTGTGAACGGCAGATTCGCGATAGCTAACAGACTCCCCCCATCCATAAAACCCACCGAACGCTTTAAATCACTCCGACGAGAACTTTTCGGAAGAGTAACGCAGTGCAGAACAGGGCACGCATTCACAGG
>MU790646.1:0-62638 GCA_027886635.1 Lentinula boryana
GCGAGAGTGAGTGGTCAGATGAACGATGAGTAATGAAAACGGTCATGTGGTTACTAGAGCATGTGAAAATGAAAGAAAGAAAATGATGTAAGTGCTTGGTTGTCACGACACTGTAGTATCTTGTACATAGTTCCTCAGTTTAAATATCAACTTAGATTGCTGCTGAACTCCGTCCAGAACTCTTTTCCTTAATCGCTCAATGTTTGCACTATAACCAAACGTTGTCCGGACGTCTTTACTCTCTTACTCGTCACTCTGAACATTCACCGAACCGTACGACGAAGCGGGGGCACTACCGAAAGTAGTGTCAAGGTTCTAGTTCATCACTATCATCTTCCGTTGCAATCGAGCTAACCGATTCTCTTCAATTACTCCCTTTGAGACTTCGGTTCTAAACCATAGTCTCGATTCATCACTATACCTTCTAAGACTCTATGGAACCTCACCGGCACAGTCTTAACAAACTCGTGTCCTAAGGAGAGGGTGATGTTACGAATTGACTCTTTTTCATTTTCTTTTTATCTATCCTATTATACTTTTTCTTTTATCTTTTCCTTTTCTTTCGTTTACATACATGTGACAGCCCTGGCATTCTCGCAATGTCAACGCATTTCTCTCATGCCTGTCAGACTGTTCACAAACTGTCATTCTCGCGCTGTCAACACAACTCTCTCACGTCTGTCAGACTATTGACAGATTGACAGTGTGAGAATTCTCTCATGTCTGTCAAACTATTGACAGATTGTTGTATAGCCTCACAGTTATGACATGAGATAGTTCCCATGGGTTCATTTCAGAATATGTATATAAGATAGGGCATTTCTTAGAGTAGTCTCTATCTCTGATCTCGTCTATTCTCCTCTGTAGCTAGACTTGAATCAAAGACCATCTACTCTTCATTCACTTTGTTTATCTCAACTTTGTGACGCCTGGCTTAGCAGTGAGCTATCGAGTCGCTGACACAACCAATATGTCGAAGATTAGGGTCGTGACGGGTGGGTTGATAGGATCTCTGATCTTCTGTCAGCGACTCGATAGCTCACTGCTAAGCCAGGTGTCACAAAGTCGAGATAAACAAAGTGAATGAAGAGTAGATGGTCTTTGATTCAAGTCTAGCTACAGAGGAGAATAGACGAGATCAGAGATAGAGACTACTCTAAGAAATGCCCTATCTTATATACATATTCTGAAATGAACCCATGGGAACTATCTCACGTCATAACTGTGAGGCTATACAACAATCTGTCAATAGTTTGACAGACATGAGAGAATTCTCACACTGTCAATCTGTCAATAGTCTGACAGACGTGAGAGAGTTGTGTTGACAGCGTGAGAATGACAGTTTGTGAACAGTCTGACAGGCATGAGAGAAATGTGTTGACATTGCGAGAATGCCAGGGCTGTCACATGTATGTAAACGAAAGAAAAGGAAAAGATAAAAGAAAAAGTATAATAGGATAGATAAAATGAAAATGAAAAAGAGTCAATTCGTAACAAGGTAGTTGGACATCAACACTACTATTGGTAGTGTAGTGCCCTCAACACATCAAATGTCCAATATAAAGGGTAAGGTTTTCCATGATTAACACCACAATCATCATTACTCTATATGATCCTTGCTGCACAATCATAACAGAAAGGTACATTATGATTAAAAGTTAAGTCCTTATTTTCCTTCACTTTCCTATTGGACATGCGACATGTTGGGGATGCTATTAATAGTAGCACCAACATCCGACTAATCCCCTAGGATTGTATCACCTTCACAAAGGTCGAAACCCCCGCGAAGGATTTCCTACGGTCATTCTCGCGATCCCTTTCCCTACAATCCCTGTCACACGATCATAACAAAATGGTTGTTTCAATGTAAAATGTATTGGCCAACTTGAAGGAAAAAAATAATACAATCATCATATACTCTAGATTTGGATGTACACAAAGGTACCATCTAGTTCCCTGAGATTTCTGTGAACACAATGTCCGTTGAGATATCGGACACTGGAAATTGCGATAATTCATAATCTTCACCACCACTAACCTGACAATCAACTTGAACAACAATGGTCCCACTTTCTGACTGCCTGAGTACTCGAGCTACTGGGTCTTCCCCAAATTCGCACATTGATGGAACAGGTCGGAAGATAGTCTCTACATCGACATTCATAGCATCACTGTGGGACGGAGAACCTGGTTGCTGGCTTTCACCCTGATTCTGTATGGTGGATATGAACCACACACCATTTTGGTTTTGCTGCCATGCACGCAGATGGAGAATGAAACGGGCTGTGAAGGCGCCAGATAAACTGAGCAATGTGAACAGCGGTACTATAACTCAAGTAATCTATCACTCACGGCAGAGTCAGGCCATCCAGAAGACTTTGCAGAAAACCAGTCTGATTTTCGTTGGTAAGTAGCTATACTGGCTAGTAATACGGAGCACATACGGGAGCACGCTGTGGCAGGCCCATGGATGCATCATAAAATGCAAGATAGAAAGTTTGGAAGCCAGGACTTACCAAATCAAGGATCACAGTCGCAACAGTAAGAGCAGTTGCAATGCTTTGAGTGGATAGATTAAAGCGCTGCTCACAAAATGGAAAAGAGTATCAGCATACCAAAAATATAAAATCCCTAAAAAGGCATTAACAATCAACATTATTTCGAGTAGTGACTAGGGCTGTACCTTGTTCGAAAATGAAAAATACCAAACGGTGCCTTTGTCTTTTCCAAGGACCTCCAGCTCTCAAAGCTTGAATGGTTCTTACACTGGTGAAAAGGACAACGGACGTTTCCAAAGCTATCATGAAGAATGAGCGAAGTCCGGTGGCTGAGTGTTACCCTGATTAGTATTCAAGATCAATGTCTCAACGGTCTTATCTCTAACCTCTGGAAGAAAATATCAATCAGTATCAGCATTATCACAACTGAGATAGAAATTAAACATACAGTGCAGGATTTCCCGAATTGACACATTTCTCTGTAGGGACATGAACCTAAGCATTGATTAATCCCAGCCAGAAGAGTTGTGTAAGCTCAGGTCCTCGTACCGCGTCAGTTACAACGCAAGCTATACCAAGCGCAACTAGATACGCCAGGATCCATCGGTTTTGTGAACAGACCGCATTTGTTCGAGCAATGAGAGTTGCTGCCAAAGATAACAAAAATCAGATGAGAATTGCGATAAACAGATGTAAGATAAATTTTAAGTCACCAATGATAGCGGCTCTACCACATACACTGAGTACAGAAACGAATATTCTCCAATCATCGCAAGTAACTGAGAAACTGGGATAATGAGCTACTTCTTTTGGTGATAATCATATGCAACTGACTGCAAGAGTGACCTTTAACGCAAAGTAGCATTAAGATGCAAGTAATATCTCACCCTGGATCCAAGTATATTCGAAATTTCCAAAAGATACAGAACATTCGCCACAAGTGCGTATCGACAAAAAACATAATACACTGTTGATCTCGATAACCTCGCTTTCCAGATGTACTCCACCTATGAAGCACGATCAGCATCCAATGCTCACCATCATACGCAATCTCGAGAAGAAAGTGATGCACCTCCTCCGGAAAAGTCAATAACCAATCATAGTACAACAGCGCTGTGTTACTGGTCAACTCGTCAATATCGAGGGAACCGATTGGAAGGCTTGCCAATGCCGACCCAAGTAACGTCGTACTGCAGGTAACTTTTTGACAAGAGATGATCGTGAGTGTGCAACTTGGGGACGGGAGAACATGATAACTGACTGAGTGTTAATAGTTGAACCAGTAGTTGTGCTGTTCATAGTAGCAAAAGGTCGGGAGGAAATTCAGCTGCCAAAGTTTCACAATACAATCCAAAGGACTTTTCTTATATGAAACGTTGAAAGCTGATATGGAAGAAGACAATTGGAGCGGATGACATGATGAACACGGAAGGATAGATTCTGGAAGCAGACACTGCTATGATTATCATGGCTATGTTCGATTGATCAAGATTGGGATTGACAATACCGCAAAGATTTTCCAGTGTACCTCAGGATGCAGCTCGTTCTCGAAGAAGTTATCGTCGAACATTGTCATAGAAGAACCGCTATTTCATGCTGCATTTGTACGATGCGCGTGAACAACTTGAAAGTGCCCTTAAGGCGAGCGCCAGCGTGAGTCTATCTTGATTTCAACTGTCGTTCGTTACGTCCCTCAGGCTTCTTTCTCTCCGTAACACGCAACGCGGGCTGTTATTTGACGCCTGATACAATTGATCCCTTTGGAAAGTTCAACACAGGTTTAGTCAAGATTCAGAAAAAGAATGATGATATTCCCATCTACGCCTCCCTCTGTAGGCACGCTCGTGCGTCCAGACTTTTTCATTGCGGGGCCAGAAGTTCGCCTTCTGTGTGGTTCCATAATTACCTTGGAGAACATCGTCGTTAGCGCGGCAGCCTATCATGCTGCTCCGCATCGGTCCCATTGAATTTCACCAGCAATTACTGGCCTCCGCCGGATTTAGTTCATGTTTTTGGGTGAATAAAGAGGACTGGTCCCAGTTGTCAGGGAGCATCGGAGAGCCATAACCTACCTGACCACTTACTAAATAGTGATGCTAAAGAATTAATTCCCATCTGCGTTAAAAACAGCTGAAACTTCTCAAATCGAGCCCCTGAAAATTTTGTCTTTGGGTCCAACGTTTATGGTGCACAAACAAACTTCTAGCAGGCACATTCAAATAAGACCAATTCATCTCATATGCTCTGCTGTAGCTTGAAGAAATTTAAGCTTGAACATCAGAAATTGTTCTTGATAGCTGATGGTGTTCATTTCGCTGGTTGCAGATTCCCCGCCGACTCGGTAGCGTGCAATATCTCAGCAGGCCACACGTTCACTGCCAGATATCATCACAGAATGATAGCGCGCACTGTACGAATGTGGTTGCTGGTCAGCGACTATCCTATCAAAAACTCTTTTTCAATCGAGGATACGTTTTGCACTCCAATGAAATTGCGGTCATCTCTGCAGTAAGAGACACGAGTAAGAGACACGACAGTCCCAAAATAATAATTGTCCGAGAAGTGTTTGAGAGTTAAGACTGTGAGCTAGTCAGCTCTGCACAGAAACTCTCCCAGTAAGGAGGGGTGGTGTTGTAGGCACTCGCTTGAGGCATACTAGTGATAAACGTGGATGCTATACCAGCGGAGGTCAAGTCATCTATCAACGCAGTCGGAAGAGTCGACGGTGCATCGTGAAGGATGACAATTTGTTTTGCAGCAGGTTCAGTCGCATTGATGACAAGCGAATCAGGGAAGCTGGCAAACGATAAGCATGAGTCAGTCTAGAAGAAAGATGAAGATTGGTGGAAGTAGACTTGAGATACCTAAAGTCGTCATAAAATGCTTCAGCAGTGACGATGAAATCTGCGATAGAAAAGAAACCAGGGTCGGCCACGTTAATGCCTGGATCAAGGATGACCTGATAGAAGACAACCGCACATCGACTTCAGCTGGAAAGATACATCTTCGAACTCACTATTGAACCACTTGAATCGTCCGCCCGGACCTGATTCGCGTACGACGTATACTGATTCAGATACTCTGCTGTCGCAGCAGTTTCATCCAGAAATATACCAGAAGGACGATATGCTACCGGCCAATTCATATATGTGTTGATATCCTCTAGAACATCTGCTGGAGCGCGTTCGCCATAACCCGTTAAGACGTATCCAACGGTATTGACATTGCTACCGAGAGAAAGAGCTTGGGTGATACAAGCTTGGTAAGTCGTATCGGGAACGGAATCAGAGCCTGGACCGCTTTCTGGGTTGATGATCAGGGTGAAAGGAAGGTTGGGATTGGCAGGAATTCTATCATAAGTCGTGAGCAGCAGATATATGGAACTCTATGAGAGAGATGCATACGAATTAAACAAGGTGCTCCATGCCGAGCAATCGTCCCCTGGATAGATATACAAAGGAAAGATGGCACCCGAAGACAGCAAAGCTTGAACGCCCCGGATGAGCATCAAACTTGAAGGAAGAAAGAATAAACGAGAAATCATGGTCAGGACGGTCAATATGTAAAAGATGTATGTTTTATATCAGGAATTCTGTAGCAAGCAGTTAAAATATGATTCTCTCACCTTTCGAATTCATAGCAGTGCAGGTCTAGCCAAATATTTCGGGAAGCATCCCGCAGTGGAGATTGATCGTTCACAGTGATGTAGATTTTGATGCCTTGTAAGTTGATCGTTCAAGGCCCACGAGAGAGTTAGTCAGGCTTGAATAGACCAAGTCCGGAAAAGGTGGAGGAGGAACACATAATATTGCTGACTTATCCTTACCCGTGATGCAGACTGTCAGCGTCCGTCGTCGACTCGCTTCACGTCAAATACACCCATGATTAGCAAGCTCCAGACCTGAAAAGACAAACCTATTTATTCAACTCAGTTATCCGACGAGACCTCAGTAACGTTGATTTCTCAACTCCATTTTTTTAACCCTTCTCAGTTCCCACAAATCATGGCTCCTACAGCTCTCATGACATCGGACTCTTCCTCTACTCATCTCAATGGCATAAAGGAGCTTAAACAGTCTACACAATACACACAATCCAAAGCATTAATTAATTTTCAACTTGAGCGCAAAACTGCTGGACGCCCGCAGCTCGTACCGAATCCTTCAGTCCGCGAACGATTCTCGTTTGACTCGATACAGGATGCTCTGCAGGCCTACAAAGAAGGAGAGTTCCTCGTAGTCATGGACGATGAGAACAGAGAGAACGAAGGAGATCTGATCATTGCAGGATGTCATTGCACAACGGAAAAAATGGCTTGGATGATTAGACATACGAGGTGCGCCTACGAACCTTGACATTGGCTCGACTCTTGACATTGACAGAGTACCTAGTGGTTTTATATGTATATCTCTTCCTGGAGAACGCTTGGCTGAACTGGATCTTCCTATGATGCTTTCGGAGGAAAACCAAGACCCACACCGGACAGCGTACACCGTCTCTACAGACTACAGACATGGTATCGTGCTATCGAATAATAGTGTTTGCTATAACTAATTTCTCTTCACCTGGCTAGGAACTACCACCGGTATCTCTGCGCATGACCGAGCACTCACCGCATTCGCTCTCTCATCTTCCACCTCCGTATCCTCTGATTTCACCCGACCAGGACACCTTATGCCTCTCCGCGCCCGTCCGGGAGGCGTCTTGACCCGTCGAGGACACACCGAGGCCGGAGTTGATCTCTGCAAATTCACAGGTCTTCCTGAGGCTGGTGTGCTCTGTGAGCTTGTCAATGATCTTGACGAGGACGTTAGTGGAGGAATGATGAGACGCGATCAGTGCAGAGCGTTTGCAGATAAATGGGGTCTCAAAATGATTAGTATAGAGATGCTAGCTGAATTTCGGAGGGAGCTGGATTAGGCACAATGGTATTTTGAAGAGTTATTCCTCGATATAGATGTAAATTACATGGATGCGAGGAAACAAAAAGATTCTCGCTACTAATCTTAGCAGTCTGGGTTTAACAAACGCTGAGCGGAACATTACAATAAATATCCTTGTCCAGTTCAGAACCACTATGTGTAGTCCAGGGTACATTGTACAATCGATCCGTCTCCAGTTCAAGCAGGTGAAGTGCCCAGCGAGGCCCCAACCTAAAATCCCAAGAAGACGAAGACAGACAAAATTGTTCAGATTTAACCTGATGTCAAGCAACAAACCAAACACCAACCTTGACCAAAGTCTCCACAGGCTCCTCCGAATTCTTCACCAAATCTTGATCGAATTCCACAACTCCCTTGGGGAATAGGGCAACAACCGTGCTTCCGCCGTATGCAAAATAACCCAGTTCTTCTCCTTTCCTAACCTCTGTGCCCTTTTCTGCACCTTTGGTCCAAACAATACTTCCTACAAGGAGAGCACCAATTGCGACAAACGCGACGCGTTTACCGGTAGCAGCGTGTGTGAGATATAGTACAGACCGTACGTTGGCGGTAAAGACATCGAACTTTGGCTCGTTCACGGCTTGAGGGTTTACTAGTGCGCACGGGATATCAGAGATCAGCAATGGAACGCAGTAGAAAAGGGAAACACATGTACTGACCGGTGTAATATTGCCCGGGAACATTCATGATTTCGCCCACGACACCATCAATCGGACAATGGAAACGATGATAGTCAGCAGGCGCCAAACGGAAAATAGCCAGTGAAGCTCCGTCAAATTCGATTGCGGTTGGAGAGTCGACAGGGACTTGCAGGAGGTTTGGAATGGAGAACTGATCACCTTTGATCCTGGAGGTCAAGCTATCAGTGAAAACCTGGAAACAAACGAGGAGAAAAGGTTCAACATACCAAAATTTGCACGCGAGGTTAAGTGTAGGGTAGACTGTCAATCTGCAATCTGCAGCACTGCATATTCCCTTTGGGTTTTCCAGGTTTTCAACCGGTCGAGCATCAGGCTTGAGTTTTCTGTAAAGTGTGGAGATAGCATAAGCGTACGTACATAAGAGCGCCACATCAGACGTCATAGGAGATCTTACCTGAAAAAGAATTCGTTAAAGCAGCCATACTTTGTGAGGTCGGGCTCTAGAAGCTCAGTTATGTCCAAGGAGTACGTTTGAACGAAAGACGGGATAGATTTAGCAGATTCCGGGTTATTGTAAATGGTTCCTTGCTAGAAGTGAATTTTATGAGCTACGAGGGCTGCTCGACTCAAGCTGAGAGTCTCCCTACCTTGATTGACTGCTCCTGAAGTAGATGCTCAACAGATCTATAGTTGAGTACAGTCTCTCTTGCAGAGCCATAGAATAACTTTGAAAACGAGATCAGCTGAGAACACTAGAAGCAAGTTAAAACATCGCAGTGTACCAGATGCATACCGATCCTACAGATCATCCGTCACATTTCGGCTACAATGTTTTAAGAAGAATACGCACCTAGCATAAATAGGCATACTTTCGAAGATCTTCTCTCCCGACCCTCTTACAACGACAAAATTGCCGATATGATAATTCGCAGCCAACTTTTCGATACCAGGAATCATCTTATGGATCCAAGGCACCTCGAGGACATTCTTGCCATGCATATGAATGCCATGGCTAACGTCATGATTTGTTTCTGAGTGAGCGACCATGCTCTCGAGTCCTTTCGCTATGTGCTCATCCTGGGCCTCAGAGAGATTGTTGGTTTGGGGTTGGATTTTCTCCACAGGTTTGTCTTGGACTTGATGGTGCAAGAGATGCATATTGTAGAGGAAAAGTTGGGGTTTTGTCGTGCAGTGATCGTTTATCGGGGAGAAAGAAAGAAATCCACAAACTTTGACAACGAAAATGACAGAGCGCCATCAATACATTACCGGTGAAATCATTGTTACTAAAAATAAAACATGCCCCTATCGCAAGACAAGCTAGCTCATTCATGGATACGCTACACTTTTATAAATAATAAGGAGAGTAGACGCACAACAGGACCATGATATACTTACTAAATTTCTTTAATCTCTTACCCGCATTGGTTTTTTACCCTCTTTCACGGCCTCAGTACTGCCTTCAGACTTTACAAGCTCAGGAGTGGACTGGGATTCAATGTCAGGTCGAGTACTGATATTAGAGGACCTGGAGGGTGTAGAATCATCGCCTCGAGCGTTTTTTCGATTTGGACCTCGGGCTACAGGATCTGAACCAAAGTCCGAAGTGATCATGGTAGATAGAACGACTGAAGCAGCTCTGAAAGAAAATTCCGTGCCGAATTGATCCTGTCCTCCGTTATGGATGGACACTGCTGCTGGCGAATGCATGTACTCCCACTGGCGCAAATGTAGTAGAAGGCGAGCGGTCAAGAGGCCAGAAAGTCTAGAGCGAGAAGATAGAACTCAGCATCCATATTTTTGACCATCATAATTTCGTAACTTACGGAAGAGTGAACGCATTCAGAAGACGTTGGAAAAATCCAGACTAACATGTGGTTAGAAACTCAAAGTAAGATTAGGCCACCATGACTGGATCTCCATCACGCACAGGAGCTTGCTAAATTGCGATAATTTTGTCAACTGACCACAGAGTAATTCAAGAAATAGAAAACTCACAAAGTTGAGGATCACTGCCGCGGTGGTGAAAAGCGATACTATGCTGTTGTTTCGTGATGGATCAGACTGATGTTTAGACGAACATCAAGAGATACTGTGTTACCTGAAATAAAAGATTCCTTAAAAAGGATCATGAGTCCAATATCAATGAAAGATGAGCCGATTGACGAACCTTGCTCAAAAAGCAGATACTGAAATCCTTCTTTTTGCTCATTCATGCTCTTCCCATGAGCTTTGAATGCTTGAACGCAGCGGATGCTATTCAATATCGCCGAGGAGTATTCAAAGACGACCATCAAGATGGAGAGTAAGTCACTTGCTGAAACAGTTCTGTACTTTTAGAGATCATCTTCGCGAAAGATTGCAGATGACCCACCACTACCAAGGGAAGATTTAGACGAATCGGTATATGTTAGATATACTCCGGCAATTTGATACAAGTCCGATGAGAAACTGACATTGGGATGCTCGAACCACCGGTGCATCGAAGCCCGGGAACATGTGTCTAGAAGGATTATAGTCAGAGCAGTACTCCACGACGTGAAGCCTATAAATGCGCCTTACAATGTCTAATGCCACACAAGTAGCGCCTAGGATGGACATGTAGACTAGAACCACCCGATTTTTGCCCCACACCGCCCACGTTCGTCCAGTGAACACCACTATGACAACGGATAATGATGTGAGTCAGTCTCTTGCACGCTGGAAGATAAAGAGGTAGCGTACCAATCACAGCAGCTCGCCCCAAGACACTCAGCGCCCCGATGAATTGGTACCAGGTATTGCAGCTTGGGATTGGGATGGGTTAATGGCCGGCTTAACGTCGAGAGCGTAAAACTCAGAGATGAATACGTACTTTTCGGTCAACTTCCCGGCAATATCCACCAAGTAGAGGGTGTTGGCCAGTAAAGCGTAACGGCAGAGGATGTAGAGAAAAGTAGAGAGCCGGAACTTGGTGGTCCACAGGTATTGAACCTCCATTGGGAACGTCAAGGCATAGTCTAGTCAAACCAGGATGACTATGGATATTGTATGTGCGACAACCAGCTCTTTGTACGTACCATACCAAATCAAAGCTACGCAATAAAAACCAGATCAATCTATAGCGGCTGGAAGGGAAGGGGACGGAGATCGATATCGTCTTACCTATACTAGCCCATTGGATGTCAAATTGGAGGTAGCTGAAGGAGATGGAATTGAGATCAGGACGAGGTGTTTATTCACAAACATCGAGCCTCACTGTGTAGCAGCTTTGCTGGCCATGGTATCTTTGGTGGAAACTGTAACAGCAGCAGCTGTAAAGTATTTAAAGGATCAAAGGTTCACTGCGATGCATCTTGGTATCAGAGCCGCAATATCGTTTCGAACTTACGAGAAAGAGGAGCAAAGAGTCTAGGTTTGATGCTCCTTCAGGATGATATCTCTACTACAAAAATCAGCCTTCATCATCATCATGGCAGAGTTTGGACGCGAAGAGAAAGATTATACATAGTAGTGCATATGCCTGCCATTTAAGTCTTTGTGGTTTGCCTTGATTGCTGTTCGTTTTAAAGTTTGGTTCGGCAAAGTACATAGCTCCGAGTCGAATGGGGACTCGTTACGACCCAAGTTCTCGAATAGTCCGATTGTGTCCGTCCCGTTCCAGACGGATGCGATATCATTTACATCTTTAAGATCACATACCGCTGCTGTCGAAACCAAGAAGTAAGGTTTCACTAATATGCAATGACTGCGTATCTTTTGATTATATCAGACTACCATCCGCCAATCTCGCAACGATCACAGGCTATATACGTTGCACTGTCAAAGTCTGATGAATGAACGTATTGGAGAGTCGTGCAGGCCCGTGTTCAACAGCTGTTTATATTTTGGAGTTTTGCAATCGGTTTCCACGAAGAAATGGGGAGCAAAACATTCATTCTATTGCTATCATATTCATGATCAGCATACAGCTGTAAAATGAACTTAATGGTAGTTGACTTGAGTGGTTCAACTTCTTAAGTTGGTTCATAAAAGCTGAGGAGCGAGTGGCAGTGCTAGGAGTCCGGGGCGCGAAATTTAATCTAGCTATTGACAAAAACAATCTGGTTCATGGATACAGTTTACAGTACAGTCAGCTTACTCGAGGTTCAAGTATGTCGCCGCGGATGATTGCAGTAACGGGGGGTTGACAATGCAGCGAGACCGGTCACTACCCAGGCAGTTTGACTCTATGCTCGTTCCACAGGGTCAAAGATGGGACTTACTGTGACATAACGGAAAGCCGGATTCTTCCAGTCGGTAATATCTTCCAGTTCAGTGGACCGTTCATCGTATCGAACGTGTCCCTCAGCCACGAATCGATCCTTGCGACGATTGGACACAACGAAGATGACTCGAAGGATCAGGATGATCACGATCTGCAGTGGTTGATACATGGCCTGGCCGGACAGCAAATTGGGATTTTCTTACCTCAAGGGCCCGGGAGACTAAACATCCCACTACACCGGTGTAGTACGTCGGAGCTTCAGATGTCTTGAACAAAAATGGGCCAACGATGTTTCTGATTTTGGACAGATCAGAGAGGTTCCTCGTTCCGCCACTACTATGTTGACTGACCCAATAGCGACGCCTAGGAAAACAGCGGCACTGGCTATAGCTTTCTTTGACTGGCCACCAACATTCCCAGAAAGAAGAGAAAGACCTAGCACAAAGGTGGCATTGGAAGCGCCGGTCAGCCCTGTATTGATCCCAAAGACAGTGAGAATGACTGGGGTGTATATATCATAGAATGAGATCGCGTACAAAATCCGGCGAGCCTTGGTGCGGTGCCTTTGCACCAGGCTACCATGGCGAAACCAACTACAGTGGGCACGTTAGTTACGGCCATGAGGAGCGTACGATAACCAGGGGGTAGCTTCGCGTTAATGAAGATTGCCGCCAAGATGAACGCAACAATGACCATCCCGTATGGAATTTGCATGAGCGTTGTTTGGAATGTATCGAAACCGAATCTATGGTGTGATCAAAAGAGTTTTAACATCCACGTAAAAAGAGAAGAGGTGTACCCTTGCACGATCAGCGTTCCGCTACAGAATAAAGACATGTGAACTTCATCACCAAACGATGACTTGAAGAACGTTTACAAATTTGAAGTAGCGCCCTGATAATGATGATGAAGCACGTATTGCCTCGTGATGGAATAGAAAAACGTACATTAGGAACATTAGCAGTGAAGCCGAAAAGGAAAAACAGGTAGGTTTTCGGATCTATAAAAGCCTCAAGGACTTGCGCAGGTTTCCATCTGAAAATAGTTTCGATCAGTCAGGAGCGATGAAACCGCGATTTTGACTTACTCTCGAGTATCCGTTGAATTATGATCTCCCCGTTTTCGACTCACGATAATGAGCCGTTCCTCGGGCGTGAACCAATGGCTGAAGTAGGGCGAGTCCGGAACGAAGATAGCCATGAAAATGGCCCAGGCCGAGCAGAGAGCTCCGATAATGATGAACTCGTACTTCCACGACGACAGACTGCCTGTTCAAATTGCGTCAGCCATATATACGAAATCTGCTCAGTTGCTCGCGATTTGAAATCATCGGCACCTTTGATCTGAGTATCGTTCACAGAGTCAGGAAAACAATGAGCAAGTGGATAGAAGGACTTACGTGGCCTATCGCATAGCCAAAAAGACCACCAAGAGCAATACCGAATCCATTAGCACTGTCGAGCAACTTCAACGGTTAGAACAAATAGAACAATTCAGCCTACTTACAGATACCAATAACCAATCCTCGTCGGCTGTTGTGTGCGTGTGTACCAAGTTCCAGTAATCAGGACAAAAGAAGGATCCGCAGTAGCCTCTGCGGCACCAGATAGAACACGAAGGACAGCCAACTCGGTAAAGTTTCTGCTGGCCGCTTGAGCCATAAGCAGAACGCCCCACAAGAAAATCTGGAATTTCGGTTAATCACGCACGGGTTAATACGTGGGTCATGATGAAGGAGACCAACATTGAAGGCAAGGTACTTGTTCAGAGGAAACTTTTGCATCAAGATATTAGTGGGTAAGGCCCAACCCAACCATCCGACTTTTTTGTGGATTAGCGAGGACACCACATGCATCTACATTGCAAAACACGAACAATAGAACAAACTCGAGAGCCAATTCTGAAGTAAGTATGAGTGTCTGCATAAAGGAGAGCAGAAACTAGATTGGGCGCACGTAGTCGGAACTACCAAGATGCAGATCATGCTTGACTAGAACACAATGAGTGTAAGGCATGAAAAAAAAGGGAAGGCATACGATCGAAGATCGCGGCATACGAAAGTGTTGTCTTGTCGCTGAGAGCGATTGTCGAAATTAATGTAGGTGTCCTGTAGCCTTAGTCACCACTCACACATAGTAGAACTAAGACAAAAGCGACATTGAGATTCAGACAAATAAAATACGAGGAGAACGAACCATGTAGCATATAGCGAGTGCAGGCATGATAAGCAAGTCGATTTTTCGTTCGACGTGCTTGACTTTGCGAGGATCGAGTTCCGTCTCGTTCATTTTTGCAACGTCAGCTAGAAACTGAGGAGATGGATTCTTTTTTTGCAGCCAGTTGAATATACCACCGGAACGAAGTTCTTCGGGTTGATACGGAGTTTGGTTGAGGACATCTTCCACTTGTTCGACTTCTGCCTTCTCTGCCTTCGACTCTGCATCCAAGTTTGGAGTGTCTGGAGTGTTCTGATCCACCCTAAAAGGAGAGATAGACATTGTCCAAGGTCGGGGACGTTGGAAGAGAGTGTGAGGCTCCCAAGTATTTAATCTTATCCCTGTCACCTGGAGAACCTGTGATTAATCGTTCGCTTGAGCTCCAGGCTGTGGCGGACCGGATGATTAACTAGAATCTCTCCTATTCATGTTCGGGGTCCACGAATTATAGAAAGTGTGGGGTAAGTAGACCGCATGGCACGAAAGGCGCGAGAGAACGCGGGACACGTTCGGATTACACTGAACTGAAGCGGAACAAGGAAACTATTTACGCAGTCGGTCTAATCTGGCCCGCTCGGTCCAGTCGGCCCTTAATCAAAATCCTTCTTGAGCTTGTATCACTCATTTATAAAGCCACAGACGAAATGCAATTGATATCATGCCTGCTGTTGTATTCAAAGCCAAGTCCACCACCGAGATACTCGATATCCGTGCTGGTGAGCAGCCCAATGATCCTGCCATTTACACTGGCATTCCAGAGCCAGATGGCTCCCTTAAGCTGCGCTCACTCACGTACACTATTCATTTCTTCTATCGTTTTTCATTGAAAGAGCTGAATTTCTGTAATCAGATTCGCCGATGTCTTGAAGGCTGTTGACCGACTTGCTTGGTACTACTCATCACTTGGTATTGCGCCCAAGGTCGCTCCAGGAAACATTCCGCCGATACGGACTATTGCTGTCTTCGTGACTTCCTCTATCGACGAAACCCTTCTTGAGCTTGCACTTGCAAAGATGGGCCTCACTGCTTTCCTTCTTTCTATCAACAATTCAGTTGCTGCAATCGCACATTTGATCAAAATCACGAATGCCACTCACCTGATTTACAGCCCCAAGTTCGTGGAGGAAGCCAAAGAAGCCCAAGCTTTGTTACGGGAGCAAGGTGTGGAAATCAGGATCATCGAGGATATGCGATATCCGCTTTGGGGTCCGCAAGGAGCTGCTAATGCTACAATCAAGTCATTTCCTCCTGTGCTCACTCCCGATCAGGAAATCTCCAGACCTGCCATATACCTTCATTCTTCGGGTTCGGTACGATCTTTCACAGCTGTAGGCCCATAACTGCTGAAGCGCTGACTGTTAAAGACTGGCTTTCCGAAGCCTGTGTGCGTTACCCATTACGGGTTGATCGCCAACATAGCAATCAACCAGAACAAGCCCGGGTTCAGTACTCTACCAGTCTTCCATGGTTATGGTCATTTCGCACTGTGAGCTCGCTCATCCTCGGACGTCCTAATACTGATTCACCTCCCCCAGCTTCCGTTGCATGTACCCCGGACAACCTTTTACATTATTTCCACCTCATTTACCACTCACTTCTACCAACATCTGTGCCGTACATGGGCAGTCGCCAGACACTCGCCAATGTTTCGCTGTTCCATATGTCATCAAGGTATTTACTTTCCTGTCCTATTTCCCCTTGTCGTAGACATTCCTGCTAGTTACTCGGCGAAACTGAAGAGGGAACCAAAATGCTTGCGTCGTTCGACGTAGTAAGCTACGCTGGTGCACCGCTTCCGGTATGAAACTTCCATGTAATATGCAATTCACGTCTCATCCATTCTAGGATGATCTTGGAACACGTCTGACCGAGGCAGGAGTCAACATCCTCAGTATATATGGGACTTCTGAGGTATCCCTAAATTCTCAACCCGAGTCAAGAGTGTATTCTCAAAACCTTTTCCAAGACCGGAACCATCATGAACTCCGAGCGCGAATTTTCGACAGATAAGAAGTGGAACTGGATCCGACCGACGGCGTTGAGCAAGCATTATATGATTATGGAGCCTCAGGGAAAGGACACTTTCGAATGTGTCGTCAAAGACGGTTATCCTGCAAAGGTTCGCTTTGCTCAACTTTCGGATTCCTTCCGAAACTCCTTTTTTCTAATAGGTTGTGTCAAACCGACCTGACGGCTCCTTTGCGACGAAGGACCTCTTCCAACGGCATCCAGAAGAGAAGGACAGATACAGGTATTTAGGCCGCCTCGATGATACTCTTGTACACATATTAGGAGAAAAGACCAATCCAGGTACGCAGCACCCCTCGTAAAACCTTTGTGGTCCTCATGCTGATAATAGGTTATTTCAGTCCCTATGGAACTTTGCATACGTGGAAACAGTCCATATGTGGCCGAAGGTAAGACCTTAAAATTGTTCAACTATACCTTTAATTTCCCGTCTTAGCCATCGTGTTCGGCGCTGGAAAGCCGACTACAGGGTGTCTCATCCTACCCTCTGAGCTGGCGAAGGACCTTTCCAACTCTGAGCTCATGGAAAAGATTTGGCCTGTCATTGAAGAAGCCAACGTGGAAGCCCCTACTCACTCACGTCTACTGCCCGAAATGATTGGTTTCCTTCCGTGAGCCTACTCGCCTTCTTGTGATACCCGTGATACCCTGATACTTACACATCGAGAGTAGATATGGAACTCAAATCCCCATTGCCACGAAAATGAGTATTCTACGTCCCGCATGTTATATTAAATTCAAGGATATCATTGGTATTTCGTATTTGGATTTCATAATTCGTGCATTTTTTGAGGAGTCTTGCAGAGGATCTCTATTCTCGTTTCGAAGCCGGCTACTCCGAAAATGAGAAGCTCCGTCTACCAAAACCCGAGCTTCAAGATTATATTCTGCAAACCATTACCAGGACTCTTGGTTCAACCAAGGCCGCCAAGCTCGATAAAGGAGCTGACTTGTTTGCGTTTGGCGTTGATTCTCTGCAAGGTACTCGCGTCCGTAATATTTTTCAGAAAGAGTTGGACATTGGTAATCATGTCCTCGGTCAGAATGGTATGTCTTTAGCTTGTGCGTACGAATGTTTGTCTCATTCAATTGGTGTATTAGTCGTTTATGAATATCCCTCGGTCGAGCGGTACGCACTTATTGGAAATATATGAGTCTAATTACTCATTTCGTTAAACAGGCTGGCAGACTACATCCTATCGCTGCGTTCGGGAGAAGCGCAGTCAAACTTCAATGACCGTGAGGTCAAGATGCTTGCCATGGTTGACAAATGGGCTGCCAGAATCGGATCCCACAAACCGGGTGTCAATGCTCACCCAAAGCCCAGAAATACCCATGTAGTGGTGCGTGCATTCTGGCTTTCTTCCCGAATAGATCTGTAGTCTAATATCTGTTTAGATTCTTACGGGTGCTACAGGTTCCTTGGGCGCTCATATCCTGCATCAGCTAACCCAAAAACCATCGGTACACAAGGTTATATGTTTTTCGCGTGCCAACTCCCATGAAGACTCCCGCGCGCGCGTTGAACAATCTCTCAAGCTCCGGAAGCTACCGATTCCAGATAGCGACAAATTTGACTCCTATGCTGCGAATCCCAATGTACAGCAGTTGGGCTTAACGGATGATGAATATGCTTCAATTCGAGCGGAAGTGACGGATGTTATTCATGTGTGTTTATGTTCCATTTTTTCATGTAACCAGCCATCTGAACCAGCTTCAGAACGCTTGGCCGGTCAATTTCGCTCTCAGCCTCGAGTCTTTTGACGAACACATCGGAGGCTCACTTAACCTCATGAACTTGTGCCTTCAATCACCCTATGCCCAGCCCGCCGCTTTTTATTTTAGTTCATCCATCAGTTGTCGTCAAGGATCTCCAGACGCGATTTGTACTGAAGACTACTCTCCCTCACCTTCTACTGCCGCGAGTACGGGCTATGCACAAAGCAAATGGGTCGTGGAGAAGCTGTGTCAGAAGGCCGCTGATACTATGGGATTGACTGTCGGTGTTCTACGAATCGGTCAGATGGTCGGTGATTCTGTGAAGTAAGTTTTTCACTTCGGATTTCAACATCATCTGCTTATCTCACTTTCTTTGTTTCTAGTGGTGTTTGGAACGAAACTGAAGGTGTGTGCTCGTTAGTATGCACTCGATATCCGTTCGCATAACGAGAGCTTTTACAGCATGGCCACTGATGTTCAAGAGTGCTAACACTATAGGCGCCTTGCCTACGGTCGATGAGGCGAGCATTATCACAAAATCTCATCTTTCTAGAGAATTTACTTCTCTTACTTCATAGAACCCTTCCTGGCTTCCCGTTGACTATGCCGGACGAGCTATCACAGAAATCGTGTTAAACACTGAGCAAAAGAAATCCTCGGTTTATCATATCGTTAACCCGAACACGAGTGTTAGCTGGAACGATATCTTAGACAGGCTTGAATATGCTGGGATGAAGTTTGAGCGACTGGAACCCTTGCAGTGGGTAGAGCGGTTGGCGCAATCAAATCAAGACGGCGAACAAAATCCCACTGTCAAACTCCTAGTGTGTTTCCCTTGTGTTCGTGTTATATCCTTTTTGAGCTTTGATACCTCTAGCCGTTCTTCCGCATGCGATACAGCGGTGGACATCGCAAACCCATGATATTCCTGACCGACCATACCCAGACGATGGCAGAGAGTATTCACCCTGGACCTCCAATCAGTAAGGAATTAATCTTGAAATGGGTATTTAGCTGGAAAGATACGAAATTTTTGTGAAACTCTTGCACTTGGATATTTACAATTCAAGATGTGGTTCTACCTCCTATTATTTTGATTGCGCTTCATCCTGAAATCGTTAAGTATCAAGATCATCTTGTGATACTCATTTGCGGTCAAACCATGAGTCCGATACTGTACGTTGAAATACACAATGTAATAAAGGTACAATTTAAACTTCTATCTCTGAATTAACATGCCTACGCTCGGCCGTGCTCTGTTCCTCTGTTAGCGGCCCATGTATCCGCTCCCTGTATCAACGGAACAGTAAGCGTACATTTCGTCTCTATATTGCATGGCTCACCTTATGATTCTTGGTTCGGTAATTCTTTTGGCGTCTGGTGAACCATTCCCAAGAGGTAACGCCGGGGCCGAGAGCCTTCTGCCTTTCCGGTGAGAGTTTGTTGAAAGCTTCAGATATAATTGGACTTTCAAGGAACGGCAAAAGAGGGGCATTGTCTGCGGGCCTTGTGAAGTAAACCTGGGACCATCGGTCGTACTTCGATTGCGATCCGGGAGGAGGGCTGATATCGAATGAGCAAAGGTACGAATACCAAAATGGAATCGAAATCTGGTGCGTACACGACACGGTGAATGTTGGAATTGAGCAAACCTCCGCTAAACATAGTAAGGGTGTCTCCGACGTTGCAAATCATATGTCCTGGCAATGGCTGGAAAAGAAAATGTTTAGCTTGCAAGCAAATTATTGTGAACTTATCGTACCCTGACGTAAGACCATTCAGCATTCCCAGGCGGGAGAACCTGCAGTCCGCCGAGATTATTCACCAGGAGACTCAAGGTTCCGAAGTCAGTGTGACCGCCAATGGCAAGTTTACCCGGTGTAAGGTTGGCAGGAGCCTTTATCGTTCGCGTCTCGCTCGCGCTAAAATCGTTGCGTCCATGTAACTTAGCCAGTGTTCCTTCCGGCAATCCGAGTTTCTTGTTGAAGATTTCAATCATGGTGTTGCTGATATCCACACACTTCTCGACGAAGGGCGTGACGACGGGGCCCATGAGGTCGTTGATTACCGTGGGGTATTCTCTACGGGATACTTTGGGGTATGAAAGGGCGTCATCTTTGGCGACATTGACACCTTCGACGGGATCGGGATTACCCGCAGCGTCGACAATGTAATGGCCGACAGCTTTGTAGCTGAAGAATTAGATTTAAACGAATGGCTTTCATCAGGTATGCATCGTCTAAGCGTACCCAAAGGAAAGACCTTCGTCTCCCTGTTCGTATTTCATCTTCTCTTCCAAAGGCAACTTGAAGACCTCCTCACCCATACCCCACATAGCAACGAAATCCTGCTCAGCCCCGTGGTTTTTTAAGCTGTTGACGTTAGCTGAATATCTCTGCGACACACACTATGGTCGTCGCTACTTACTACCAGAAACCCAGCGTCGTTCCGGCCTCCCATAGACGGTTGATCTCTGTTTCGTCACCCGCCTTCAACAGCTGGTAATCGATCACAAGCAATGGATGTGCCTCTACGTTGGAGGGCCATTCTGGAAGTTCTTTGACGGGCACTGGCATGATTATACCGGGAATGTGCTAATTGTTGGAAAAGAAGAAATGCAAACCCCAGGTTAAAAGGCGGCTTTTATAATAAACATCTTTCCCGGTAGTTCAAGCTCTTGATGAAAAGATCCAACAGACGTTGGCTTCCGAGCATGGTCGGGTCAATGATGAAATGCATATGATCAACATCTTCGAAAAAAATTTCCACTTCCAAAAATGGGCGCTTCATTTGGTTTTTGTCAAAATTCAACCCTCCTTCTTGAGCTTAGTTGTCGAAAATTAGGCCAAATCCCAGCCTGAATGGTCTCCTGAAATATCTTGCTACCGGGGTCCTGCCTGTGAACGCAGAAAACGATGCCTGACGACGCAGAGTAAATGGAAGCCCCAGACTCGTGCTGTATAAGTGCTACCCCAGGTGAATCTGGTGTGAAATTGGAGCTTGGTTGAAAGTAAAAAAATCGTCCCAATATCACTTCCTCCTGGCAATGATTTGTTACTTTTCCGGTTTGCAACACCGAAGACCGAGTTTTTCACGGGTAACAAATTTCCCAAAGACTTCGTCATATACCAGTTCATGTGTGGATATGGTTTATTAGGTAGACGGTTGAAATTCTCTGAATTTAGCCCACAACTTCCCGCAAGTCCGGCTCAATCATCTTTTGTTTTCGGAACTTGATAAAGTGCTTTATTGATTGGCCTGAAGACGGCCCTCAAGGTTATCAGCATTCGAAGTCAGACTCGAACCCTGCGGGAACAAAAGTTAGCGACGAAGCAGAGGCTCTCATAGCGGAAACGCCAGACAAACGTTGGCTTCATTTTCGAAGCTTCTCTTCCGCGGGATCATCAGGATAAAGCTGCCATAGATGATGAGGAATCAGAAAAGCTGTCGACGTTGTAAAGTCTACCATTACACTCGCCTTCCCTGGATTGAAGAGACCGAGAGGGTCTATCGCCCTTTTCACCGTTTTCATGAGTTCTACCGTGCCGGGGCCAAGCTCCTCGACCAAGTACTCCTTCTTTCCAATACCGACACCGTGTTCTCCTGCAAATGGAATTAACAACGTTCAGACAGCCAAAGTATGGCACCCTTCACCTGTACCTGTCAAGGAAATCAACCAGATAAGAATACCTTTTGCATATGCATAGGTCGATCTAACTCACACGTCCCATCTAATGCGATCGCTCTATGGACCATCCGAGAGACGACTTCCCTCGCAATGTTGAGCTCTTCCTCATCACGAACTAATAGCGCCGCATGAAAATTGCCGTCCCCGACATGTCCCGCCATGGGGGCTGTTAAACCGGTTGATGCAAGGTCTTTCTTCGTCTCGTACACGAGTTCGGGTAATTTTGAAACAGGAACACTGTGCAGTAATCATTGCGTTGATCTGAGCTCAAACAGCATGTATGATTAAATATGGAACAAACCAAACGTCGGTACTCCAAGCTCGACTCCCGCTGACAAGTGCTAAGCAAGCATACAATGCATTCTTTCGTGTTTCCCAAAGATCTTCGGCTTCTTGATCATCTTTCGCATATTTAAACCCGAATCCTCCATGTCTTGCCACGATTTTTTCGACCACTCGGCCAGACTCTACCAATGATGCCTTATTGTGTCCTTGGAGTTTGAATAGGAGTGTATCCTTCTCCGGCCAACTGTTCTCAGATTGGCCATACTGATTTAGAGCATGCATGCATAAGTCATCCAAGAGTTCGACACATTCTGTATCTCCAGGTGAGCGGGCAGACCCGTCATAAAAGATTACACGCACGAATACCAACACCTGAGAGCGTCACTTCGCGAACTGCCTCAGTTGCCTTTCGAACGTCCGGAAAGTGGACAACAGCGACGGCTGTTGGAAGCACCGGGGTCAAACGTATCGTGACTAGAAATGTTGTTTAATGTATCTATTACTCGTGTTCAAAAGAAGAGTTACGAAGAGTCCCCTACCTTCTGTCACAATTCCTAGTGTGCCCTCCGCTCCAATGAACAGTTTCGTCGTATCAAACCCAGCGGACGACTTTCGGGACCTCCGGCGCGTCTTGATTACCTCTCCAGAGGGTAGCACAACGGTCTGATTAGTCTGTCAACCTTAGTATATACGAAAGGATTAGTACTACTGACGGCATTCAAAAACCACTCTGCCTTCCCAGTCCCGTATCTGACAGCATTCGCTAGATCAAATTGGATTCAGTGATAGCTTTGAGAGCATAGATCATGGATGTTGTTGTGGACTTACTTCCAGAACAACCAGTACTTAACATTCCACCTATTGTGGCCGTTGGTGCAGGGTCAAGCTACTTTGAGGATAAGTGTTAAAGTGGAAGGCGAAGAACGGAAACATATACTGGAAAGAAAAGTGGTATCTCTATGAGATAGACAGCTTTTAGCATGGGATTCCCAAGAGGTCTCAATGACTGGCCTTTTTGGCGCAAAGTGTCATTGATGTCACTCCAGCAAACACCAGGCTGGCATACAAGGTCGGAGTCCGCCTCTACCATACTTTTAGAGTATCGTTCAGAACAGATGTGGATACGCGTACCATGTATCTCAATGATCTTATTCATACGCGACATATCGAGACAAATACCACCGGAATGATACTGATCAGGATATCAATCAAGTCAATAGTCTTCAAAATACACACAGATCATGTATGTCACGTACCCCGCGGAAGTGGCCTTCCAGACTAGTTCCTCCAGAGTAAGCTATTATAGGCATGCGATATTTAGTAGCTACATGAACCACTTTGACAACATCTTCGGTGCATGTTGGGTACAAAACCACGGTGTGAGGAGTCCCTATACATAAGGTTATCTCTGCCCGTAATCCAAAACTCACTGGTACTCACCTAAGTGATAATCATTTACAGAAAAGCCATGACTATACAGATCATCCGCGTTTGTCGATACGGCGTCTTCATCACCTGCAAACGTCTTCTTCAGTTCTTCGATAGCCCGAGCATAGTCCTCGCGGGACCCGTATTGAGGCTTCACCATTGAAGCTGAAGCTGAAGCGTCGCGTCGATTAGCAAGTGAGTATCCTACGAAACCACTAATCAACGAAGCAGCTGAAAGTACAAGCGCCTTTGACAAAGAAGTGCTAGTACTAGCTGTGATGCTTGAGAAATTCCGACTAGATAGAGAACGTCTGGTCATAACTGGATCGTTGAGCAGCGAGAAGAGCTGTCGAGTTCTGAGTCCACTCTTCGAAGCGATGATCCTCAACATTGCACAAAGAGGGGAAGAGAATGCTTGAGGACCAGGCAACTGACAGATGTTCGCCTTTTGACTATTCAAAGTGGTATTCAGATGATTGATAGCGGGTTCCCTGTGTCTCCGTGCAAGGCCGAGATGCGACGAGAGGGAATGTAGTGAGGAAACGTAGTGATGAGAGGAAATGGTTGACACCGAGCACGAGAACAGCCATAAGACAACAACAGACTGATCAAATTGTTACCTTCAACTTGCCTGAAATCCATTCTGGAATCGCTCCTTCACGCAGTAAGACCATATCTGAACAAATATCACACAGGTGCAGTTATGGGCCACTGAAGAGTAGTAGATAGAAATGTTCATTTGTGATCTCGTGAGTGGACAACGTGAGACTGGTAAGAATTTCGGGCCGAAGGTGTCCGAAATTGACTTGGGGACATTCATATTCTCAAATTATCAAATTCAAAGGAGACATTTGACCTCAGAAGATTGAAAGTTGCATAAAGGCACCGTTAACTGAAATACAATGGGTATTTATATTTTGTACAAGAAGTAGCCAAGGCGGATCATAGTAGGCGGATTATAGTAAGCGATATGTTAATAATGCGTAGCAAACGATCAAACTTGCACCAGTGTCTTCTGCGTATCATGATGCTGGCGCGAGTGGATGTTGTCATTCATATACTTCATCCATTTTCGTATACGTAGGTGAAGACTTGGGTTCGGTGTAGATTGGGATGCAGGAATCCGACTCCTTGTGTTCGTGGTAAGAGTCGACGTTCTCGCTGAAGGTATGGGATGCGACAGCTTCAGAGCGTCTGGCTTTGACCGCAAAGGTGTTATTGAATCGGTCATGATTGCGGTAGATAAGTTCGAGGGTGTGCGTGGTGATGAGCTGCTTTCTGACGAAAGGGGGCTCGAGGATTCGAATCCAGGGCAGTCGTCGGGAACAGCGGTCATTGTGTGATGCAATGCTTGGGAATCTGAATAATCTGTGTGTGAGGCCGAATTGGAAAACTCCGATTCAAGCGAACGACAAAGGACATCGATGGGGGAGAGTAGTTCGACAGAGGAGTTATCGTGGGGGGAACGGTCGCCAGTACTGCGGGGAGGAGCGTAGACACCCAGAATCCCGGCGAAATGACCCCAAATGTCCCGCTCTCGGATAGTTAAATTCCACTGTAGAGCAGTAAGAAAATCATCCTCAATGAGACTAATGTCTTCTGCCCCGAAAAAAGGTATACACGCTGCCCACTCTGTGTTCTTTTGCATCGCGTTATCATCGAGGTACTAAGATATCCTAATTAGATCAAGTTAAGACTTGGGGTGGGAAAGGCACACCTTTGATGCAAGAATCAATGCACCAAGGAAAATTCGCTCATAGATCGCGAACTTATTGCGCAGTACGGAACGGAATTGTTGGGGATTGGCTTTAACTTCGTCAATGTAGACGAGTAAAGAAAGAATGACCGGGGTTGTGACTTGAGCTTGGATAAGGACGATTGAAACAAACGCAGTGAAATCGAGAAGCTCTTGGGTACGACGAGCTTCTCTTCTGCGGGGTGATATTAAAGGTTGTTGACCTAGAATGAGGTCAACGGCGTCCGCTATGCAGTCCACAACATAATCTGAGAAACAGAAGATTAATTCGTCGGTTTCCTGCGAATGTGTTGAGTACTCACTGTAAATTTGTTGGGATGGCTTCACATCAACTATTTGAATTAGGGACGGGGAATGCATGGAAGAAACAAGATGTGAGTTGCGCGAAAACATTTTGTTGAATATGAAGTTGTACGATTGTGTTGGATCGATTGTGAAAACTTATCCTAGCTTTTATACATGACTGGTTCGAAAAGGAGTATCCTAGATATCACTGCTGCGAATCAGGGTGCGGTTGACGAAGGCAGAACTTGAGACAAATTGCTGAGCCATAGGGGCTGAAAATTTCCTTTTCAGGCTGTCACTTAATTGCTGCGTTTTTATACCGCAGAGTCTTCGCGCATTCTCATCGATTTTCATGTCGCTCAGTCCATACACAGTGCCCCAATACCATTTGAGTCGGCTTGTTGACTCGCATATTCGTGAAATTGCGGAAAAGAGGCGACGAGACTTCTGATACAGTGGCAGGAGTTAATAAAAGGGGGTGATGTACAGAGCTCACTGAGAGTCAGGTTTCCAAAACAAAAACACGAAAATAGTCTTACCTATTGAATACTACGAGACTTGGGTTTGTTGAATCACGACTAGGTAATCTACCGGAAGTCGAGACTCGAGGCTTAAACCGGAGGAAAAGGCATTGTCATGATCATAGCTGAGTCGTCTAAGGAAACCGGGGCCGTGTACGTTGTTCAAAGTTAGTAAGGCTCGATAACGGACTGAGGAAGGTTTACAATGACAATGGCTGTAAGGGGTACTCCTACAGCATTACTTCAATCACACCTCGGGCGCTTATTCCTTCTGCTCGAAATCCGTGAGGGACGGTGCTGCCGGCAAGGGTCGATAATATTGAGCGTTGAAAGCAAAATGGCTTTCGGTTTCCCGAGGTCAGCTTACCAAAAGTACCAAAGAGATATCGATATGAGATAGTAAACCCCCGGTAAGTAAGTGTCTTGCAACTATCCGCTAGTATTTGAATGCCGCCGTAAACCCAGACTAGTGTTAGTGTCGAGTGTAATACACTGTAGATCCCAGTTTAAAAAATTGATTCTGAGAACTCATAAATTCCGAGTGTTTATAGTATTCAAACGTCAATGTTGACGCCATGGCTTAAATATCACTGACAACAAACGGTACAGTGAGTATCATACTATTGGTAACCATCATATACATTGAAGCCGGCAGTGGCTCTTGACGCACAGTATGAATGAGTACTTACTAAAAACCGAAGCATACCGCAAATACTGATCACAGATTCACTGTATTGGGAATGTAAGGATAGGGTCTCCGGGACAGTTGGCTGGGTTACTATTAGTCTCACGTATCTCATCTCATTTATAGAACAGGGCCTTAGTACTACTGCCCTAAGTTGTGAAATGTGAAATGAAGGTTTACTGTATAACGATTCTGAAACCCGGATGAACTACTACGCACCTTACAGTTACCGGTGCTCACAACAGTCCGCAAACCCATCCGATGCAAATTCAAAAGTTTAGGCCAGGGTTCACTGTACTTGTCTTGGCCTGGATACCCTGCGGAAATTCGTCACCTCATCTCCGTTGAGCGTTGCGATTCCTGAACAGTGCCTCGACGAAAGTAGAGTGATAGCAATGCGGAGACCTCAGCTCAGCTCGTCGCGTCGGAAACTATGGATGATCCCTTATACGTAAAGTTAGAGTAACAATGGAGAAACTGATTGTATTAAGCGGAAGAAGCCGCCTGGCTTTAGGGTAGGTCAGTTCGTGACAACATTGAATGTTATTCAAGTATTAGTTCTACCGTGAACACAACGAAGTATAATTTAGGAATATAGAGTAGAAAGGACTGACTTTGTAGGAGGACGTCGATACTAAAAAGAGAAAGAAAGAGACACAGAGCTCAGATAAGTATTCGAGGTTGAAAATTACAAGTTGTATTGGAATTGTGACAAAGGTGTACGAGAATGTTCAAAGAATGTGCTGAAAGTTGTGTACAAAAACAACATCGATGGAGGGGAGACAAACATGGTAGATAAACAGGTCAAAGCGGGGGTTGATAATGGGAGCAGGGGAAAAGAGAGCTTTTGGTGGTACAAGAACATATAAATATGTATGTACGCGAGGAGCGCAAAGGGCGATATACGAGATTGACAACAATGGAGAAAGTAGGCAGGGTAAAGACTGCAAGTGGTCGAGAGATAAAGGGCACTGAAATATGAGTGTTGGAGTTTTGAGTGCCAGCAAGAAAGACAGATAGCGGAGTAATGGTACAAGAGATACACAAAAAAATGATTAGTGCTGAGCGAGGCAAAGCTATGTAGACAATGAATGGCGAATGCGAATAAATGAACCAGGCAACGAACGGATGGAGCAGGGACTGTTCAAAGCGAGCTGATGATTGTACACTGCAAGAGACAAGAGGTGGGAAAAGTGTGGATTTACGGGCAGAACAGTGAAACGATTAGCAGAATTATGCAAATGAAACGAGCGAGATAGTGTACCATATAACGAGAGTGAAGCTGATTCAAATAAAGATAGGGATAGGAAGACAACAGTGCTCATACAACAGCAGAAATTTCGATGAAGCTACTCCATTGGAGCCATTCATCTGTTTTCCTGAGGCTGGGACTGGGCAAAGGCGACGTCACATCCTTCGGCGACGACCAGGATAGTCGTCTCGATGAAGAAGAAGAAGTTCCACGGTGTGTCGAGTGCTCAAAGTCCATAAAACTGGTGTACTCTGTCGGAGGAGCATTTGAAGGGAACATCGACATCGTCTTGCTGCGCACCTTGGGCTCAGATTTAGTCGAAGAAGGGAAGCCGTAGCTCGACTTGGAACGAGTCTTGGACCTATGGCGTTGCATCCGACTCGGAGCCGAATGAGAAGATGTCGAATAAGAGAAGGAACGGGAATAGGCATGAGATCGAGATGGACTCAAAGGAAGAACGTCTTCCTCGTCGTCATCATTCTGAAGAGGAGTGGAATATGAATGACGGTGTGTTGAGCTAAAGTCGATGTCGAGATCAACAAAATCCGCCTCTTCGTCAGAGTGCATATCCCACTCGTCTTCGGAAGAATCTTCGTCGTCAGACAAGGACATGAAGTTGCTTATGTTCTCTTCCTTGATACTGCCAAACTTGAATGAAGCCAAAGCGGCTTGGGACCGACCTTCGAGTCGAGCCAAGGCATCGGATCGTTTGGTACGGCGATAATTGGTGGATACAGTGGATACAGTGGTTTTAATAGATGTGTTGCGAGTAATATTAGAGGTGACTAATGGTTTCGAAGGACCAGCGACAGAATTGGTGTGAGAAGCAGGAAGAAGAGTAGAAGAAGCTCGACTGGTAGCGTTTAACGCTGGGAGCGCAGGCAATGCGTCGGCGTACTTGGGCATTGGCTTCTGAGATGGCAAGCTTTGCAAAGATGGACGAGAACGAAGTGTATGGAGAGATGGAGCACTATGATCGTTGTCAGAAAACATCGGTATCAAACAAAAAATGCAGCGAGCGTACCGTAAAGATCCGGCGCCAGCTAGGTCCAAAGACAAGAATGAACGTTCTTTGTGGAATTGAGCAACACTAGTGGTAGAAGAGGTATCTGGGAGACTACCTCGTCGACGAAAGTCGACTTCGTACAGAAAGCCGTCCTGGCCTTCATTGTTAGCATTGTTGACACTGGCGGCGGCTGAAGGCAACAAGCCCGACATGAAGAACTGGGAATACGGAGAGCCAGTACGAAACATTTGTCGAAAGTGGGGGGTTCAGGTTGAACTGGAGGCAGCTATAAGTAACCGACCAAATCCCGTTTGGTTAGTCGCGCCACAAAGAATCTATAGACACGAGGGTCCCAAGCCACAAGAAAAAATCCAGTCAAGTCAATGTCAAGATCACATCGGGTGTTTTTAATAATATCGTGCGAATATTTGCTAGGCGACCAGCTGAGTCACAGCTTCTTTTTTAGGCGTACCTGTCACAGACTCATAGTGATTTGGACGCGTTCTGACTTGGCGAATCTCCCGTACCCGACGCGCTCGCCTTTGTCAAGGAAACATCTTAGGTTAAGAAATCCTTTCAGGAATGCAAAAGGTTTTCTATTTACTACTTGAAAACTGAGCCAAGTGATTGCAGCGCAATTTGCTACTTGGGGAACGTGATGATCTTCGGTAATGATCATATCTTCGTTCCATCTTCCCGCGAAAAAGAGCCATTGTTCTCATTGTTGAAACAAAGGCCAATTGGGTCCCACATTGTCACATCGCTCCTGAGTGCCAATTGAGCTGCCTTCTGTATTCCGTCCTTCTCCGTATCACAGCCGAACTTTTTCACTGACTCTCCAACATCGTACGCCACCAGTATTCTCGCATCAAACGCGCATGCAATCCCAGCGTGAATTTCGCCTGGTAAACTCGTGGAGAGCCTAGAAACTCTCCTAAAAATCGTTATCACACGTCGGGAACTGATTTTTCCGTCTCCGTTTGTGACTCGAGGCTCTGGATCCTGTGCAAAATTTGCCCATATGTTCAAATCACTCTCGCTTACCTACGGCCGTATTTCCATATCTTCGCAGTCTCCCGGAATTCGTCCCGAGGTTCAAAGGTTAAACCTTGGAAAATGCTCCGTGCAGCTGTCTTTCTCGTGACTAACATCTGGTCTGTTCCCCTTCCTCATATCTGTGAACCACCTAATAGCATATAAGCTGTAGATCTGGAATGATACGTTATGATACGATATACACGGCAGAGAGCGCGTCATTGACGGGGAGGAGTTCAGAAAGCTTCAGGGTTGTCAAAACGCATAGAATACTGGCTCAATACTTCCCAATGCAGATAAGTACCACTTGCTTTGACACTCCTAAGGTGGAATTGTGTGTGGACTTGCGGAGCTCGAACACGACATTCCTTGCCGGGCAGGGGCCCGCCGCCACAGGCAACCACTACAGCTCTAATCAGCTATCAGCTTGCAACATTTAGGCTGAGTTACTTACGCCAAATATGTATTGGCGGTTTTCCTTCCAAGGTTTTCCTTGAAAAGGTACGACCAAGTATCAGCGCGCCGGTACCAAGGAAGTGTTGACACTGTTGTTTTCCTCGCAGAGTTCAAGCAAAATGACTCTATGGGACCGTTAGGCCGCACCGGTAAGTTCTGGCAAGATGTGGTACGACGACGCTGGATCATGATTCTCGAAGGACAGAATGTAAGATCCGTTTATGTAACCATTTCGTGCTTATATGTTTTCGTCGGATTCAGTGGCCCGCTGATCCAAGCATCATTTCGATGGCAGTCTAGAGGATGGTGTCGGATCGTCTGCCCAAAGGCGTCTAGACTTGACGATTCTTCATTTTTCAGTGAGTATAGTTCCTCAAAATTCTCTCTCCACCTCATACAACCTGTCAAAATTATCAGCTCGGTATTTTTATGTCGGTATGATACACATGAGCGCGGCACACTTGGATTTGTTTCGGTGATTCCAGTTTATGGGCGTTGATCCTACATGAGTATTCACAGATATTCATCTCAAGTTTCTGCTTCTGGCACAGGGTGTGCACTAAAACAACTTGGATTTCGATTGCAAATCCCAATGATGTTCAATCTATCATTTCTGAGAATGGGTCCAACGGGAGCAGTACTATCCACGGAGTTTGTAGTCGATGGCCCGGACGAATTGTCTTGACTCTTCCGACGCGACTGGAATTTCTGTGAGTGACGCGTCGACGCGGTGTCGTGACATCACGATGCGAAAACCATTCCTTCTGTACACATCAAATTACCAGTTTTGATTTCGGAGCCGCCGACAAGGCAAATTGGTGGGGAACAGCTGTCATGAAGGAAATTTCGACGGAATCGGTGAAGGTTGTAAGATTCCTTTTATCACCACCCCACCACGACAACATCCTTTTGACAGCCTTCAATCAATGTAGATCTATTCGCGAATGTTCATATTGAGTCCGTATCTTTCGCTCTCTTCTCAGAAGGAGACCACCCATGCGCGTTCGTTAAAAGTCTCAACTCTCCTTCAGCCTTGTAGGACTCTGTGGATTTCAGGTCTCTGGGAAGGGAAATACTTATCTAAAGCTGCGAATGACGGTCAAAGAGGGGCCATAGAATTCATCCAGCCGATCCGAGTGGAAGAGCTCCAGGAAAGCTCAATAATTGCACGACGTCAATATTGACGAGTCAACTCTCGTTTAATAATGAGTATCATAAGCCCTTGACTGATTCCAAATGCAACTAATAAATCAAAATTCAGATTCTGTAGTCCTCATACTATCGCCGCAAATGGCGTATCTCATATCTCAACTCGGGTAGATCGCCGTGCTCATATATGGTTGTCGAGCCGAGATTAAGAAAACGGAAATTGAGTGGAGGTAAATTGAGTAGCAGTCGATGGCCCACTAAAGATTGAGCAGATAGACACAAAAAAAACTATGCCTCCTACCAGTCTTGAACTACATCGCAACCTTTCCATAACATATTATCAGCACGACTGGTAGAAAACCGCAAGACAACCTCGCTGTATTGCGCGCGGCGGACTCTGAGCTCTGTAGCTCCAGAAAAACTCTGACGAGTGCATTCGTATACTCGTGTAAAATGAGGTGCACGGGGATCTTGTGAGTGCAGGCACAAAGGGCGTTTCAATCTTCAATTTTGAAACGGATTCGCAGATACATAGAACGTTAGCCGTTCGTAGACTATGGTACACCGGTAGTGGTTACTTTGCAGTTGCAGTGATACTGGAAAAGATATCAAGATATCATTACACGCTATAGGGGAAGAATTGCATTCTGGACTCACCATGGTCATGATTCCTCATCCTTTTCAATCCAAAGCCTCCTTTCATGTTTTCTTATCGATAGGCTGTTCAACTGTATGCTCCGTATATTCTTCCTCGGGATCAACATTGAGTGAAGCTGCGACAGTCATAAGCCTGTATTTCGAAATCAGTCGTTGTCGTCGTCATTAGAGGTGTTATACACACATTGCCGCATCTAGTCCGACGAAAGTCCGCATGGCGTGCAAATCCGTTTGAAGGAGCTCGCAAAGATTAGACGTCTGGACTAGTGCTCGGTTCATTCGTCCAAAACTGCCTGCCAGTTGGGTGTAGAGACGTTCTTTGGCTTGAGTGGCGCCTGTGGGCACTTGCCCAGAGCTCTGCATCAAAGGAAAATACCCCAGGCACTGACGCTGGGTGAGGGTTTGATGAAGCAACCCTTAAGTTGAAACAAATTAACTTATGTAAGGTGTTGATCAGGCGCTAGCGTTAGCATCAGCTTAGGCATTACCCATTTAGGCACTGCGCCTCGCAGAGAAGGTTGAGTTAGTTTGGATAGCGACTGCAATCTATACGATAGCGGTAACAAGAATAAATTGGTACATTAAGCAAAAAAATCTAGCTCGAAGATAGATGCAGTCCATTCACTTTCAGCATAAAGAAACACCCCATGAGAACGTTCAGTGCAAGTGAAATCGCTCCAAAAGTCCAGAAAGCGAGCTTTGCGACCCGGCAGTTTGCTGTGATGGCGGGTGAGGGGAATAATCTGGCGGATGTGAGACCATCAGCTCCGATGGTGAGGTGGCAGAATGGTTACGAGGTGGAGGAGGTGCAACATAAACCATGGGATTATTAAGTTGTGACGGAGAAGGCGAGGGCTGATGAGGATGGACTTGGTGGGACCGCACATGAGGAGGAGAATGAGATCTAGAAGGAGAATTTTGATGGAATAGTTTGGATTTGGGTCTTGCTGGGGATACTGATGACGAGATTAAGATAGATACATGCGATTAAGAGTGGTTCATTGGAAACAACGGAATGAATACATACTGTCTTTCTTTCTAGATAAAAACTCATCTTCGTTCTGTGCACCGCTAGGTTTGAGAGGTTGGAGCTCCGGCATGGGTATCTTACTGAGATGAATGCATAGACTGTTTGGTGGAATATAGGCTGCTGGCTTTTTCCCTTTGTTAGCATCGTCCAAGTTGATCCTCTTCGGCCCTTTCTTGACTTCAGCGTCGTAAATCACATATTGGTTGAGGTCGTCTTCCAAACCTGCGAGACTGTGAATATCGGACAAGAAGGGAAGATAAATAAATCATACCAGCTCTGTGTCGTATTCGCTTGGTTTCTTCGGCAACCTGTACAACTTTCTGTACCTCTAAACTGGTATGTGATTTGATCATAACGAACAAGACTGCATCGTCCTGATATTGTGGCTAGTTAATTGAACGGTCTCCGAAGCACGTATGTGACACACCTGAAGAAGATTCCAGCAATACTGCGCATAATCATCTACACTACCCTCAGCTTCGACTGTAACTTCGTTGAACTCTCCTCGGATGGCATGCAGTTCTGCAATGCGATCTACACCAGTCTTTGGCTCAGGTCTGGGAGGTGGCGCCGGTGGCTCTAGAAGAATGGGAGCGTTTGCTGAGGGCGTCAGCATAGGTGAAGGAGTTTCTTTGGGTGAATGATAAACGTCATTTGAATCGTGGAATGTTAACAGAGCAGTCAATATAACGATTTCAAGACCCTTGCGATCGTCAATCTCAAACCTCGAGATATGTCAGAGCAATGTTTAGCCATTTTTGCTGGATAAGAGCACACCTGTTTAGATTATAATCAAGCACTTGTATGGAGGTGCTCTTTAACCGACCTGCGGGCTCCTTTGTGATAGCAACTAATACCGGAGGGTCTGGCTTTCGAATCAGATAACATTCTTCCCGTTTCCATTCGAATTCGTGGCTGTAATATTGTAGCAGATTAGATTGTAGCTTTATGGTATTTGAAGATAGATAGTACGTTTCCCAATGAAATGACCATTTGAAGGACAGTGTCCCAGTAAATTTGAGTTCTACGACGATAGTTGGGTTAAAGAGCTCCAAAGTTTTCATTTTGCTGGTTGCATTCGGGGCACTGGCAGTTACAAGTAGAGATTCCGACATGAAATCTACAAGGAATGATTATCGAACTTTCTATTCATACTCATCCAAGACGCACCGTACACTTCTGCTTTATATATCGGCCCAGGAACACGCTGCTTTCGGTAGTGTATTCGGCCGGTAGGGTCCACCAAGTCTACCACATTTGGATCAGCTGTACTGGGAGTTACGATGAGAGTAAAGAGATTTTGATCTAAAGACATCAGGTATTGAGGAAATAAAGTCAACTTCCATTGACAGTGTATGTGAGAAAAATAGACGCCCGCAGCAACAACCCTTTACGACTTGCCACTGCGGAGCGATGTATGGTGCACAATCCTCAGCATATTTCGGTATGTTCCAACTGTTGACTCGACGTAGAGGTCAATGAATGCAACAGCACCCGGATGTTCATGTATACATCACACTTCTAAACCTGCTGTCAAGGTTGTCCCGGAATACAAGTACTACGTCTTCTTCATCTACACCATGCTATAGGTCGGTGGACTAGGGTGGAGCAGGGTGGAGCTCACTACAGCCTTTCACAGGCAAAAGCCCGGTCTTATTGAACTAAAGATCGAGAAACTCTTGCAAAGACTCATATTATGAACATTCGAATCCGTGAGCACGTTTAACTATTCTCATGTCGGTTTAACTTTCACATCGTGGTACTGGTAAGCTCGGCGGTTATTCTTTTGTCTTCATCTTTGTGACCTCTTCTGCTTCTCGCTGAGTCTCTGACTCGCCTCAAGTTGATTGGTCTTCATTTCCATGACCTTGACCCTTACTGAGAACGCGCAATAAATGTGGACCCGGATAGAATGTCGCAACCCAAGGATCGGGAGGCCTATAGCTTAAAAACCCAAAACAACATTGTGTTCAGGTGAAGAACTATAGTACACTGCGAGACCTTACTATTCCTAATGGGTGTTCACAAGACTTTACAAACTCTTTCGGTTTTGCTTAGAGGTGCAGAAGAGGATACATCCAAACTCTCAGGAATCAACGTAACACAAAGAGAACAGAATACGAGTTGAGACAACGACCCAGTAAAAATTTCACAACGATGGCAGCTGCAATGGATGTACATAGACATCGATGACAAATTCAAGAAACGATTCACGTACCTCGGAGTGCAAACTGACTCTCGCGGTCATTGTGGGAGAAAACAAGATGAATTCGGGAAGGAAAACAACGCTTGATTAGAACCCCAGTTCCTACAACATAACGGCTTCCGAAAGGTGTCAACGTCGATGAGCACAGCGCGTTGAGAATTGAGAGATGTTGTATAATAGGAAGACAAAAAATACGACATCATAAAATTAGTCCTGGCATCACCACGATGCGGTGCCTCTTCGCTTTCCTTCTCACTTCCCGAGTGCCCCGTAATCTTTCATCAGTTCTGATGTTATCTACCTTTAGGTAAGACAGAAGACTCAAAACATAGCCATAGGTACGACTCGCCGCTGGTCTACCTGAAAGCAAATTTGCTTTGAATGGCCATAAACAATCTATAACTCCTGGATTGGCGGAGTTACAGTCTCGTGTTCGTCGACGTCTGTATGTTCTCGGTGTATTCCAGGTCTTCTAAAGAGCACGCGATCCACGATTCGTGTAAGGAAGCTCATCGTACCAAAGGCCTCGAACTTTGGTCAAGACTGTCCGCTTAACATTCTCAAAGAACTCCTAGGTACCGGTCCTTCATTCGCCTGTCAAATTAGCTTTGAATTAGTCACTAACCCCGAAACAAAAAGGTATGGCCAAATTTGTAACATTTGTAGAAGGTTAAACGAAAGTTTTGGATACAGAGTGGGCCTGCACTTGACCCATTTTGTTTACACGTGTACTTCTTACTGAATCTCTTCTCCACACCCCAAAGAGAAAAAGGTTCGTTCAACCCTTGTTATATGTGAGTGCGATCTCTGAGATTTTGTAGGTCCGTATCGAGTAGTTCCGCATCGAGAAACCTTCAACATGTCGCAAATGACGGGGACCTCACAAAGTCGTGGCGTCGAGGGACTGTGAAATAATCTTCACTGATCGATCGAACGACAAGCATTTGATACTCCATTGCTACTTTTCGAACAATTACCCCCGGCGCAGGCTATTCACTCAAAGTTTACTCGCGGGTAAGCCTTGAACTTGATTTGTATAAGCTGACCTCTTAAATACCGCACCGTCGCAGGACATTTGTTGAGTCTGCCCTCGACGAAATGTCCAATTTCAGTAGCCTGAATGCGACCTCAGCCCATTTCCATTTAAACCAATACCAGCCGTACATCGATGGAATTACAATGCCAATTCCAGGATCTGATAACCACGTCTATCCGATCGGCCATGAATCCAAAGGCCAAGCTCTTTATTTCGAACATGGCCAATGGAGAGCTCAAACTATACGAGCTGAACTTTATGAATTGCAACACGCTAATATGGGTCGAAAGTCAGTTTTTTTTAGTTGTTGTCTCCGTACATACCTTATATTTCATTAGATATGCTGAAGTGGACCGAAGATCACTCGACCCACCCCCTGTCGTAGCACTTCGCCTATACGAGGTCGTTCAGACGAGCCCATATGATTTCCAAGAGATAGAAATTCTCAATTATGAGTAAGTGGCAAGAAGTTTAGCACTGTCCCTTCAAGGTTGACCAGCCTACGTTGGCAATAGAAACATCGAAACTACAGGTCTACTGTGTACCGCGGAGCTCATACCAGTCAATGAAATTCGCAATGGACATCATTATGACCTTCACACTGATGGTTCGTACGAATATGGCAGTGATCATCACATGTCTACCAACTCCGACTATTCTTTCACTCAACATAAACCGGTACCTGAGTCAGAAGTGGCCCGACTGACTACAAATGTTCTCATTGGATCCAAAGTAGTTCAGCCACATATCATAAACGACAATGGTCGGCAAAGGCTGCTCTTCGTGTTTTCTGTGAGCGCCGAGTGATCTTACCGGTTGAACTAACGTTGAACGACCTCTTCAAACAGGATCTCGCCGTCAGAAATCTGGGTGTGTTCAGACTTAGATATAAGTTCTTTGATTTGTTTTCCGCTGCTCCAGGTAGACACACGAAGATCCAAGCCGAATGCGTCGGCGGGAATTTTCGTATCTTCTCCACAAAGCATTTTCCAGGCCTGCAAGTGTCAACGGATCTAACGAAAGTATGGAACTGTCTCTACTCGTGGTAAATCAATACTAATTTATCGGCTTCGTGATAGATACTTTCGGCGCACGGAATATCGTTGAATATCAGGAACTCGGAGCGCAGATCTAAGAAACGAAAGAACGGGAGAGGTCGACACCAAATTGACGAAGAGAGGCAGTGAAATATTAGCTTGCTGATTTTTCCGGCATTTTGTGACTTTTTTACTGGCTCAACTAAACCTTCGTCTTCATTTCCTCATACATGGACCTATATGTACACATGCTCATGCCTCGTATCTTGTATTCTGTACAAAAATTATGTTATGGACGTCCTACAAGCCACTGGTGCTTTTTGCCTCTTAGGGACTTGATCTTGTTTTAAACTGGTGAGAATACTTGACTGGTTATGTCCAAAACAGCCCGGACCAGAAATTCAGGAGAATAGATCGACCGATGTACGCGATGGTCTATGCATTCGGATACTGCTAGCTAGTGACGACCAGTCGCTCAAGGAGTTTTACTTTCATTACCAACATGACTAGGACTGCTCAGCAGCTCATCCTAGTTCACAGCCAAGAGATTTTACATATCAAAAGCAGGCTCAACAATGAACCTTGACTTGTCCAATGTCGATTGAACCTGAACGTATACTTGTCGGTGTTATGTCAATGTTCCCGTGGAATCCAGAGAGAACGCACAAATTTCCATCGAATATCAGAAGTTGCGGAAGCAGCTGGTCTACACTACACACTCCGAGCTCAGTCCAACTTCGTACCTTGTACCCAGAGCGTTACTGGTTTTTCGATTTGGTCATAATTAAGACAGCTGTCTGACAACTGGTCTATTTGCGACAGACAAAATGTTGAACGAATTGCCTTCGGATTTTTCCACTTTTGAGATAAAGTCTAGATTAGGTCTCGTTATTGCTGTAATACTACTAGTGCATACTAATAGAACGATTTGAGTCTACACTATTGATAACGTCGAGTCTTGACAACGTCCTTATGACCTCCGATTGACTTGTCCAGCGGCGCCACACAAGGCCTTGTCGTGGCGTCGTATTTTAGTCACCAAACAGGTCGTTCGAGGATTGGATAGTAGCCAAATGAATGCATTGGACCGGAAGAGATAGGAAGCACCCCAGTTCCTTTGTATGAGGTTAACAGCACCTCTGTATTATTGGGATACCACATCGGTTTCGTGTGAAGCATTCGAAAAACTTGAATTCTAGCTTCAACTTGTTCATGTGAGTTTTACGTTCTCCTTTCGCTCGCCTTCCGTTTCATTCACAGTGGAGCCGACACACTTCAGAAAGACATTGGAAATACTGGTCCAGGTGCGATTATTTATGGCTAAGAAGTGCAAAGGAAAAGGCAAAGAGCATCAGCCTGAGGCGCCTCGGTCCGGAAGTTCCTAGAGTGTGACGCTTCCGTTCCGTTCCTTCCTCATCGTCACAAAAAAAAACTTGTCCATTTCTCTCACTATCATCCATCCACTCTCAACATAAATAACCTCTGTCATGGGTATCCTTGACATCGTACCTGTCAGTTTTTCTACAATGATTGCTTCCGATTAACGAGTGATGAGCTGCATCACAGGCTGGTGTTTTGACTGGCGAAAATGTCGTCAAATTGTTCAACTATGCTAAAGAACACAAGGCAAGCAGATCTCATCTGACTACTATCTCGCGCTCTTACCATTTCTCTCTCTATAGTTCGCTATTCCTGTGTGTAAAGGGCTTCATATTGGATGGTGACAGCTGCTAATTTTACACAATGTTGTTTTCGATTAGGCTGTTGTGAGTTGATCTCCCCCAATGGCTTGACGAAATTACGAGTAATGCCGTACCCCAGAACGTTACTTCCTCTTCTACAGCCAATGCATGTCTAGAAGCCGCACGGTTCGTATCGTTGTATCTTTCGATTGGCACCGTAGCCAAAGTCTTTGCAGAGATATCAAATCTCCTATCATACTCCAAGTCTCTCAAGGGGGTAGCGCATACTTCGCAGGCAAAGGCCTCGCCAATGATAAGCAACAAGCATCTATCGCCGGTGCTAAAGCTGCCGCTCTTCATATCCGTACTATCGCCCCCATGTACGGTGTGTACGTATAGGATGAACTTCATTCTTTTTGGAAACTGTCTCACTCTGTTCTCTTTAGTCCCGTAGTCCTTCACTCTGATCACTGTGCCGAAAAGCTCCTTCCCTGGTTTGATGGTATGCTAGAGGCCGACGAAGTTTACTTCAAAGAACACGGAGAGCCTCTGTTCTCATCTCACATGCTTGATCTTTCCGAGGAGCCCAAAGAACAAAATATCGCTACTTGTGTCAAATACTTCAAGCGTATGGCCCCGATGGGTATATGGCTCGAAATGGAAATCGGTATCACAGGCGGTGAGGAAGACGGTGTCGACAACACTGGTGTGGACAACGCCCGTTTGTACACCCAGCCGGAGGATATTTGGGATGTTCATCGCGCATTAAGTGCCATTGGTCCCAATTTCAGTATTGCCGCTGCGTTTGGTAACGTGCACGGTGTATACAAACCTGGAAATGTTAAGCTCCAGCCCGGGTTGTTGGCTAAACACCAGGAATACGCTAGTCAGCAACTGGGAGGAAAGGTGGAGAAACCCTTGTGAGTGTTTATCGCGACACTGGACCCAGTACCGAACTTCTAAATGGGAACTTTCAATCAGGTTCCTTGTCTTCCACGGTGGTTCAGGTTCCACCAAGGAAGAGATTAGGACCGCTGTAGTGAGCGGGGTGGTAAAAATGAATGTCGACACTGACACCCAATGGGCTTATCTCATTGGTATTCGGGTATGTGAAGTTTTCCCCAAGCACCTTTTCGAAGCTCAGCGAACATGGTTTGTTTAGGACTTTGTCACGAAAAATTCCGGTTACCTCCAGAGTCAGGTTGGCAATCCAGAAGGTCCTGACAAACCCAACAAGAAGGCATGTCGATAATACTATCCTTTGTCTGTCTTCTCGCGATCTAACATCTATTATTCACAGTATTACGACCCTCGTGTTTGGGTTCGTGAGGGCGAGAAGACTCTTTATGCTCGTGTCAAGGAAGCCTGCGAAGACTTGGGCAACGTTGGACACCTTTGATCATGACTGTATCGAGAACATATATTACTTTACCAATTCTGCAAACAAAATGTACCGTCGATGAATATGTAACACATAGATCTTCCTTGTTATATGAGATATCGAAGCATCGAAGTCCTTCGAATCAACACCAGAAGTCTCCTTGTCTTTTACTCTCACGATGTTTTACTATGTCTCCTTCCTTCGGCCACCACCTTTACAAGCTCTACCTTCTTCTTCAGTTAATATCGTACCCCAAATCGCAAACGATCTTCGGACGGAACTGTTTGGAGACTCGCTGGATATATTCTACTCATGGTATCCGGCAGGGGAAACCGATGAAAACTCTATCGACACCGTTAAGCCAGTGAGGCTGACCACCTGGAAGCATACGAATGCATACAAGGAAATCAATGTACCTTTACCACCAGGAGTGCGGGATGGCCAGTCATGGCGTTTAATATTATCTTCCGAGCCGCAGCATATCTCAATTAACTTTCAAGACGCATGCGGAGCAGAACCAAAGTTTGGAAAGAATCCTTTCGCGGTTATATCTATGCCGATAAATTTCACGAAAAATGCCACTAAGAATTCCAAAAAGCAAGAAAAGATTGAGCGTCGTTATAGCTTCATCGCGCCAAGACTTCAGAATTCTGAGAATTCGAGAATGAAGCTCACTTTGAGAATCGTTGAGCAGACTTCTTTCGATTTGGACAAGGTCAGAGTCTTCTTCTTCTCCCTTGAGAAGTAGATCTGTCAAAATACTCAAGAGGTTATAGAAAATCTGGGACAGCGGCATCGGACTCAGCTCATGGCTAGTTTCTCTTGCCGGCAATGTCGATTCCAGTGTTCAACAAAGTGACTCTGCCGCAGCACAACTCAGAAGAGTGCTGTTCAGTCCGGCTGCTCGAAATATAATTGAGCTCGGTCAGTGTATATAATGGTGGTGAAAAAATGCGTCAGAGCTCACATCACATTGTCTGGTAAGGAGCAGGGACAGGTATAGTCGCCTTGACACTAGGAGCCCTCCGTTCTGTGCTTGTAGCGGACGAGGGAGAACCGGAAGATGGGTGTTTGATTACAACAGATCTGCGTGGGTTATTCATTGGTTCACATGAACTTCTTCCGAATTTTATTTCTTACAGCTTCCGCCATGCCACTGTTGGAGCAAAATATTTCTTTGAACTCTCATAGTTTGACTCGGCAGACTGCTTGTCCAAGGCCAGAGATCCTTGACTGGGATGCCGACATTCCGCCTTACACCCAAGCTTTACGCGGAAAGCTTGATGCAATAATGTGATGCCCAACCTATTTATTTCCCTTTCTGAAATACATACTGACATTCTTGACCTCGAAGAATGGCTGACGTGACTTACAACACGGCATCCTTCCCAGCTTTAATCCGGACACTATCAAGACTAATCAAACTCAATCCCATCGACAAACCGCCTATGATTCTGCTGGGGTACAAGGAACGAGATGTAGCGGAGCGAACACTGTGGACTATGGCGACAGAGATCGGCGTCCATTTCGAACTCGCCGGAGAGAGACCAGGAGCAGGAGAAGCTCCGGTAGAGGTTTGGATAGGCCAGATAGGCCAGCAAAAGGCATAATATATTCTTAGAATCATGCACATTACAGCAGCAAAGAATGGTGTATGTAAAGGATAGCAAGCATTCATTTGGATAGATCTAGAGCGTGCAGGAAGAAGGCAGGTTTACTACAGAAATCCTATCTGGCGTTGCTCGTCATCAGATGTATCGGAATCGTCCAAAGGTATAAAGCGTCTTCCTTCTCTCTGGAAAAAGACTCAATGTCGAATTCGCCATGCTGCAACAATGATAGACTTACAAAAGGAGAACGTCGCTGGCGCAGGGTTTGCGGTGGCAATGGAACCGTGCCTGGGTCCGTTAATGTGGACTCTATGACAGTGGTGGTTGTATCCGCTAATGGCGCAGGAATGGGTTCGATAGGTGTCGAGAGGGCAGCGTTCGTTCTTGAAAGAGATGTCAAGTGTCCCATATTGTGGGCATTGGACACGATTTTCGTAGCACTGAGTGAATGAGAGGGACCATGAGTGGAAGCAGGGGCTCGAGCAAAAGCGTGAGGTTTGAACTTGGGTCTTGAATCAATCGTATGCGGAGCTCCAGGAAGCTTTGTAATCGAGGTCGTTGCAATGTGAGGGGAAGATGGCTCGTGCAGAGAGCTAGCGTCTGCAATAGAGATGGTTGGAGAGCGTTCCATAATTTGTTTCAGAGGTGGCTGGACATAACCTTGTCGAAACCTAGCTATATTATCGCTCGGTCTCAACAAAGGAGTCCGAGGAATAATGACAGGCATTTCGAGATATGGTATATGTTCTGGGATATCAGCGGGTCCATGAGGATTCGTGATCGAAGATGGCCTTGCCCTAAAGTTTGTCAAGGGCAATTCAGCAAGAGGCTGCCGGTAGGTAGCTTTAACCTGCGACTGCTTGTGCACTATGGGTGTCATAATCTTGTGACGTTGAGTAGAGCCCAAAGGATTCCTGGAATGTGTTGGAGAGGTTGAGATGGTAGTCGTATGTCCGGAAGTCGAAACTGTATGTTTGACAAAATTCTCATGCACTCGTCGCCTCTTGCGATCGGTAGAAGAAGAGGAGTTTGTACGTTTTCTTGACGGTGGTGTAGAAGACGAAGTCTTGCGGGAGGATAACGTAGTGAGCTGAATAGACTGTAAGTTCGAAAGTGATTCACTGAGATTGTTCCGCGCCGATTCAATCTGTGGTGGAATAGTCTGCAAGAGCGGAAGCAAAGGGGTGAGAGCGCCGATGATAGTTCTTTGTTGATCTTGTAACGATTGAAGAGCTTGAGTCTGGTTCTGTAACGCTTGGGAATACGTCTGGTGAAGCTATGCGAGCTTAATCCGTGCAAAAAGAAATAAAATGGAAAATTACCATCTGTATTGCATTAAGCCGCTGGTCCACACTTTCCAATCGAAGCTCCAGATTCTTTTGAAAATCTTCCAATTTGCTAGCTTGCGCTGGTTTACTGATACTCTTCTGGATTTCTAACTGGCTTCTGTTCACTGCAAGTCGCTTGTCAGTCAGAGAAGTCGACGCATATATGAGCTCGATAAGCACGAATACCCACATCTATCGACAATATCGTTCATAAGGACCTCACGATCCTGTTTGAACAATGTCTTCACGGTCACAATTTCATGCTTTGCGCCTTCGACCTTTGAAGTCAAGTCATCTACAGCTTGTCCAAACTTTTGCAGATGTGCTTGCGTATCCAGTAGCAGAATGCGGGTAGATGTTGCAGATTTGTTTACAGGAGCAAGAGGAGGCAGAGGGAGATCAGTCTTCGCCGGACTAGCCAGGACGTCTTTCCGTAATAAATGAGCCCAGAGCACCGAAGATCCAGAAAGCCTTTCAGAGGGCCTTTGTGAGTTTTCCACGGACGAGCTAGTCCCAGCACTAGATGACGGAAAATAATCCATTTGGGACGACACTGGCAATGATGAACGTCAAAAGAAAGGAGCGACCGAGATCCGACCGGACAGCCAAACACCTTGCAAACACCCACCACTGTCACTGTCAAGCTCAGTCAAAGTCGGACCAAACTGCAACTGCTACAAAAGGTGTTACAAAAGGTTGGATTGACCTCCGAATAAGTACAGCGTATATATATGTAATACAGTGAAATGAAAATTCCATGCATATGCGTTAGATTCAGTAATGTCAATGTCCTCGAAAATTCGAACAAGTCCGTATTTGTTCACAATGGAGGGAGAGGTCTGCGACATTGAGGACAGATGTTCTACATCATCGATGAGTGCGTTAAGAATATGATACCATATAAATGCTACGGACCTTGATGGCTAGCCACTGCATTTTTTACAGGCTCAGTATACACATATAATGGTAAGAAATGGATTAAAGACTTACACGTTCAAGACATTCAGTATGCTGCGTAAAGATCAGTTAAGCTATCCTCAAAACCCGATATGAACTCACGAATAGATGGTGACACGGAGCTAAGCTATAATTCTTCCTCGTAACAGCAATGCCAACCCCTCTCTGAACTGCATCTAGAAGTCCAGCCGGATCTATGACTCCTCCGCTTCCCCGAATATTGGCGGACTTCTTTCTTCCATCCGCACCAGAGGCCTTGACATCCCAATCATCCGGGGACGACGACGTTTGATGGGTTTGACGAAGTGAAGGGTCGATAAGGATGGCGTCCATACAGATTGCGCAATCTCCGAGACTTTTCTCGGGTGACTCTTCATCAGGTGGAGATAATGGAGGGTGGTAGTTGTAGGCGGTGACGGTCGAGAACTACATCGAACGGCATCAGACCTACGGTTTGAAGTGAAAGTTGAGAGCTCATACTCTTTTCGGTAAGAAAAAGGCGGGTCCAAAATATTCTTGAAGCATCAGTATCATAGCTTGCAAACAAACAAAAGCGGCGAGATAGTAGGACCAGTCTGCGTAAGAGAAGGTCAACAAGGTTATTACGGAAAGGAAAAGACCATGTACATCGAGGCTCCACATCCAAAACATTTCTCGGGCAAGCCAAAAAGTCTGAGCGAATTTTATCAGTAACTTGGAAGCGGCACAGCTCTAGGACTCACATAGCATCAGATATATCCTGCAAATCGTGATGCCCACCAGGTATTCCATCGACAATCCACTACTCCTTCCTCGTCTAATCGATCTCCAGATTTGAGGCAACCATATGCACGAATAGGTTATCGCGACAAAAAGAAGTGTGAGCGTTGGCGACAGGATTATGCGAACGATAGTTGAAAGGAAGATGAAAAGTATGACATCTAGGAAAGCATAAGTTGAAGATCATTCGGAAGGAACGAAAGAATCTCACATAATCTGGCTTGAGGATCAGTTCGAATCTGCTGCCAGAAGAAAGCCCAGAAGGTGATATTCTGACTCAAAGCCGGTGCAGGTGTCTCGGGTTGAGGCGTAGCCGAAACAGCGGCAGTGGGGGTTGCAGGAAGATTTGGTGCTGATGATTCATTTGACGAGTCGGTGGGAGGATTCGTGTCAGTAGTAGGGAGAGGCGTTGCGACGGGAGGCGTAGGTACAGGAGCAGGAGCAGGAGGCCGTCGAGGCGGAGACGGTGCATCCTCGGGGAGTTGTATTTGGTATATGTCCATCGAAAATTGCTGATGAAAAACTTTTTGAGTATGGACCAAGGTAGAATGGGATAAGCAAAGTACTGACAGCCTCGTAGAGAAAAACAATACACGCCAGGAAAGAAGGGGCAATGAGAGAGAGAGACGGTCGGCCTTCGGCAAGGACTGCAAAAGTTACATGACCAGCAAACGAAACCGAGTCTATGGTCGATTGTACAAGGAATGAATATCGAGATACTCGAGAGATCCCTGACGGCGTGGAGCTTTTTGCCATTTGACGCGAGAAGAGCATTAAGATTGCTAGATAGGCTATCGCAGCGGTCCCAGCGTCTATGAAATGCTAAGTGGGTACATCACCATCGGAAAAACTTGCTTACAGGTTGTGACCTTCCGAAAGAAGGTCCTGGAGCGTAGTCCTTCCATGTCCGAAACTTCATACACCATCCCGCATTCCTTGCTGATCAGAATAGACTTCATGGAAAGTCTTGTGGGCAGATGAGTGTCGATACCAGTCGGTCGTTGTATCTCTTCCTCATGTTCTTCCATCACATGGGCTGGTACATCTATAGAGTTGATTTGAGCATAGAGAGTAAACGGGCAGGCTGTCTTTGGAGGTAAATCTATAGTTCAAAATAAGAGGAATCAACTGGGCAGGAAATACATATTCCGTACCTTCTAAGGAATCCTCGATGATGCCTGCGTCAATCAACTTCTTGAATTTATCAATACGAGAGGATAGCTCTGGCTCTATCAGCAAAGCGGTCTCATTCTTCATATTTTCTGGGACGATGGAGGGAAGATAGCGTATATCGACAGCTCGACTAGCATGCAACAAAGAATAAGCTACCATCTCTATGAGATAGAGATGATAGGCTTACTTGGGAGGTTCTGCCAAACCATATATTGTTCCATTCTTCAAGAAATGCACGCCCTCAAATTCCAATCGTAAATCTTCGCCTATACTTGCATCCGAAAATTCGATCCTTCCCTATTCCCGTTTGGTGTGGATTTAGCATTTAGCATCGAGGTTCAAAGCTCAAACGTACATGTATCAATGCAATATTCTCTGTCACATTCGCACTCGAATTAGCAGACAACAGAGGGATCTTTTCAACGACACTAAAAGCCACTTTCTGCGGAGCAGACCAATTCCATGCTCCCATCTTCTCTGATATCTCCGTCAAGTTCTCGTTGAAGTCCTTCATGTAGTCTTGTATTATAGGCTTCCAAGGATATGATTCTGTAGAATTCGCCAGGTATGATGGCGTTATGTTGTAGAGACGGAGGTCACCATGAATAAAACCGGTAATATTTGGATAGTAAGACGAATATACAGGGTCCACAGAGCCATTGGATGGTAGAAGAGTTTCAAGCAAAGGCAAAACAGAGACATTCTGTTCTGGCTGATTGAAATGGACATTTAAGTACACAATGCAGGTCTATAAGTATAGGATTGACGCGCACAAGGCTAAAATTGGTTGAGGTACCGTCCATCCAGGCCGTGAAGTTTGATTTCTGGTAGGTCAGTTTTTGGAGAGCCTCTTGATATTGGTGTCTTGCCAGATATTCTTCTCCGTTATGACTGGTGAATAATAGCAACATCAACATGATGAAGAGAATTGACGGTAGGGGACCACGTTGTTGAGGAGGTCGCCCAAAGAGCCCTGAGTCCTCTTCTCGAGCAGGGTTATCCATCAGAGACAGATATAGGAAGAGAGCAGAAGAAGAAATGCGAGCGCACCTCACAGCTTTAGGCGCTCAATGAACACTCACTGAAGGTAACGCCCGGGCCGGAAATAAATCTAAAGTTTCAACTATCATGTTCAACCAAAGTGGTAGCCGTCGTTGGGAGCATTTTCAATCAGCACTACAACTCGCGGTCCAAAAATCTGCTCGAAAGTGGTCGTAAGCTTGTGCCACTTTGCTGTTTCTCAGAACTGCGTCTCATCTTTTCAGATATGAAGACTTCACACAATGCTTTCCTCTATATGCCGAAGAAGACAGGAACGGGGCTTCGACAACGTTCAACACGATTAGTGACTATATAGAAACTCAAGCTTTGGTAGGATTTCCTCTAACTTCTGCGCCCGTTAGCAGCTCACTTCAATCTAATCTATCATTACTCGTAGCGGGATCTAGAAAAGATATTTGAATTATACAACCTTCGAGAAAACATCGACACGCTGCATTCTATCGTTACTGAAGCGAAGGAACGCAAAAAATCTGGTATACCCCCGGGCAATGATGTTTGGAAAGAGGATATTGATGCACGTAGCGCGATATCCGCAAGAACGGTGCCGGTACTAGAACAAGAGGCAAAGAGATTACAAGAATCGTTGTCTTCGGTGAGTATCTGATTCTAATTAGTTGGGCCCAACTCAAGTTCATGCGTTTAGCTGGAAGCTTCAAACTCCCATATCGAAGCTGAAATCAGAGGCAATGTCGAAGCTGCTGACCGTGCTGATGAACACGCTGCGTCACTCTTCAAACAACTACACAAGGTAGGTAACGAATTCTATTTCTCGTATTCCGGTGTCGTTGATCATTGGTCTCCTAGGCTCTTGAAGAATGGCAAGGGATATCCCCCGACATTGAAGCGTGGACCGTCACCAATTCCGAAAGCTCTGAACCTCCCGTTCATGGTTGATATTTTCGTTCATTTGAATCTGTACGATATTCTTCTCAATACGTATTTGTGTAGCGATATCTCGTCTTGTAGCATTTGGGAATTTGGATGTATTACCCATATGCATTCTGGGGTGAGCAAAGCTTCAAGTCAGTTTAAGTATAGATCACTAGCCTGATCACGATGTTTCCAAACGATGCTTGATCCCAACCCATATCGTATACGGTCTCTTCATTATATCCCTCTCGCCATTGCCTATCCTCCAAATCTCCCATGCTGGGACGTTCAACCAACAAGACAAAAATTCCCGGATGACGTCCTCGGCTCGCAATTCAACCACAACAAGGACTGTAGTCACATCCGGGATGGTCATGTAGTCAATCGTCGCAAGAAGAGGAGGGATCAACGATGGATGATATATACAGTCGACGATCAGGAGCAAGTCGACAGGATCAAACTTGAAAAATCGGGAACGATTGCTCAAGGAAGTTTTGTGAAGTTCAGTCCAATCCAAGGCGGTCAAGGAGATATTACATTCATGTGGCCATTCAGGAAAATTCAAGACGAGATTTTTGTGGATGAGAGGCATTAGGTCGTGTACATCTGTGCATGTGTAGCGGTGCACGAACGGAGAAAGTGCAACACCAAGTATACCTGTTCCAGAGCTGTATTGAGTTGTCAGTGAAGAACATGAATGACTGATAGGCATGGTGTAGGTACCCTAATTCTAATACATGTGCATTCCGCAATTTGGGAAGGTCCAGGAGGGAAGGATGAATGTTTGGGGGAAAATGTGCATCTTGCAGGATTGCAGATGCAAGATCTACACTGATCATTGGTAAAAGCGATTTAGATCAGTGCTTGTTAAAACACGAAGAGATATGGATATATTGCAAGTACCTGGCTCTCCATACGACACTACCGGTGTCTCCTTTGCGGCTACGAAGAGAAGTTTTGTCTTGGGCAATCTGAATTTCGAGCTCAATCGCGTTCGGTCGATGAGTATCTCGTTCTTTCCGAGCTCGCCTGCGGGATTTCGATCTATCTGACTCTGAGCTCGTATTCGAGGCAGCGGAGACACTGGAAGATCCTGCTACAGGATTTATCAAAGGGAATTTGAGAAAGAGAATGTCTTGATGAGAATCAACATGGCCCAAGCCACGGAAAGAGGACATTGTATTGGAAGGAAGAGACTGATAGTCCCGCGCTTGCAGCTCTGTGTAGAGAATGAAGACCTGGTCGCAATCAAGCAGCGAGACCCAGTCATTTTAGAATTCTTAGGATACAGCTGCCTCGGAGGAAAACAGTGTACCTCTTCGTCCGCGTCAATGACCTTTTCAGAGTCTCCTGGAAGATTGCATAGCCCTTTCTGTGTTGGATGTAACGAGTCCATGACAGGAAGGAGAAAAAGGGATACTTATATCTAGATGGCCGAGCGCGGACGCGTTTCTGCCGTTCTAGGGTTATATTAGGGTTAGGAGGCAGGATTCGTCGACGAACTCTGAGCTGATGCTTCGACTTTGTACTGGGAGGTTTCGAGCAAATGGTTTATCTCATCACCAACTCACCAGAAATCTCTATTTCACAAAATTCTCTCTGTCTCCGAGAAACTTCAGTCAGTTGAAGGCCGACACTGTTGAAAAATCAAAAGAAACTTTTGCAAGTGCTGTCCGACCAACAATCCGAAATCAAGTTCTTGTAAGCGTTCATATACTTTCTTTCCTTAACGCATACCAATGCATGCTACAGTTCTTCTTACTTGGATCGACCTCTCTTTTTTTATACTCAGCGTGGACCACGAACATTGAAACAGCCTCGGTCCTCGGAACGCTTCAGAACCAATCAAGCGTCTGGCAAGTTCAGAGCATATCAAATGTAGACCTTAGAAGGTTTCAGCAAATGGAGCTAGTCAAAGTGAGCGAATGTTCACATCGATTTGGGCGCGTTTTCTGATTGAACCTCAGGACCTACGTGCAACCTACAAGTATCTGAATACTCAAGCAACTGAAATTCCCCAACTCATTCGACCTTATCTCAATGCCGCCTACGTTGCTTTATTACAGCCGTATGCGGATGCTTCCGAGGGTCGTCGTCTTTGTTGGAAGATCTGTATGTTGAATACGGGCATCTGGCTTATGTGGCAGTTCCAGAGACTTAAACCAATGATGAATCGCGCGTTCGTGCATCAGCCATTATCTGGCCTTAGCTTCACTCTATTATCGAGTGCCTTTAGGTTTCTTTGCCTTCCGTCCTGTTCATGCCTAGTCACTGAAAGATATCTTCAGTCACTCTAGTTTGATGCATCTCGCTTTCAACTGCCTGGCTTTGGAAGGATTTGGTTCGTTCTCATGGTAAACTGTAAAGGATCCATACCCTGACGACCCTTGCAGGATCTGCCGCCACTACGTATCTTCGGCAAGCACAGGACAAGAATGCACCGGCTCAATTAGAGTCAACTAATTCTTATCATTTCCTAGCATTCTACCTATCCGGTCAGCCTCAATCCCAAATACACTTCGCTATCTTCTGATCATACTCTTAGCTGGTGTATTTGCCGGCCTCGTATCACACATCGCAACCGCTCGATTCCAATATCCAAAACTGATCGCACAGCTTTCCTCCCCCGCCAGCAGGCCCCCAGTAACTGATACATGGTCATCAGCAGTCGCTGCCGCTTCGACGACAGCCAAGTCTGTTACTACTGCCTCTTCCACTACCGCTACCATTCCAGGAAGTTTAGGAGCCTCTGGGGCCGTATATTCTTGCGTGACGCTGGTAGCGCTAGCCTACCCAGAAGCGCAAGTTTCGTTAATTTTCCCTCCAGTCACGCCGATAAGTATTCAGACCGCGGTCTTGGGTATGGTGACCGTCGATTTGCTGGGGGCTTATCGCCGATGGAGATTTTTTGACCATTGGGCTCATCTGGGTGGTGCTGCGTTTGGGGCTCTTTATTACTATTATGGTCCTTCGCTGTGGAGTCAGACTCGCGCTGCCCTGTGAAAGCATGTAGGTAGAGGGGTAGGCGTCTGTCAGTGGTCTGTGTTCGTGGCTTTTGCAATGGGCTTGTACCCTACTATCACCCACTCAATATATTCTGTTGTAGCAGTTCAATCATAATGCCGCACCATCTATCCCTATATCTACTGATTCAGCATCTACCGTTTTTACATTCCCTGCGAGTCGGAGTCGTGCTTCACCAAGCATCATCATCCCTCCACAGTACCTTTCTTGCTGAATCGAATTTTGCATTTAAATCCCCTTCTCTACTGTTACTGCTTAGGTTATCTGCGCTCACTACCCAAGCTTGCTAAACCTGGTGCGTATTCCGCGTTCTGTTCCGGCGAGCCCCCTTTAGTTTGTCTATGTCTCGACTTGCAGGGGTCAGGCGCTATCTGGATACCTAACACGATCCAATGGTGTCCGAAAATTACGCAGTCTTACTTGTGACTCCTTGCGCGTAAATGATGCCTCGTCAGAGACTCCTTCTGCGGGATCATCCAAGTAGAAACTTAAGTCGTCGGCCCTCAATGCTATTTGAGAAGCGGCCTAGGCTTCTTGGGTTGACTTGACTCCTTGATCCTGATCCTGATACGCATGGTTGAAGATTCCTACACTGCGTATCCATTAGCGATCATCACTTGAAGGACCACTCATGAATCACTATCCGCTGCATCTGTTGTCATATATCAACGTTCGAGTTCTGTTGAATAGGATGAACAACCATTGTCAAGCTGTGTTGCACTGTCCATTAAATTCCATTGTAGTGGTAACCCACCTAAGGCTAGAAAGGCCATGAGATGTATGAGTATATATCAAAATAATGCTATCATAAAGATGTCCGATTATACAAGTCCCACATTACGACGATCTGACGACAGAATCATGATCAATGCTCTAATAATACACGTAACTATCACTGCACCAAGCAACGAACGGAGAATGTCCGAAGAGGGAGAAAATTGTGCGAAGATAGATAGCGATAGTAGACCGACTGCGCATCCAACAAACCGCAGCTTTCCCCTCTCCCGAATTCTTCCAAAATTATACTAGGCGTGACGAAAAAAGAATCGTCAGGGTGATAGCGAGTAAAGATAGAACAGGACCTGTTGATAGTGAATGAAAAGATGCGGCACCGTTGTTGGCGTCGCGCGCTCCAGCAGTAGCAGATACAGTTGCGGCAGCAGAGCCAATGGTGGCGCTTGGGACGGCTGCGTTTACACCATTCATGGCAAGGGCTTCCGAAGAAAGCTCAGCAAAACCAACAGAGGCAGGGTTGTATCTGAACACGGAGTAGACATTTTTCTGCATATCGAGTGAATATTAGAATTTGTTCTAAACATAGAATTGAATGCCACAAACCAGGAAGGTATCACCAACAATCCAAGAAGGGGCATTGTCACCGGTGTCCAAAGAGAAAAACGCGCCCATACAGGTGTTCGAATTCAACTGTTCGGCTTGGAAGTCTGCGTTGCTAATAGCCCAACTTTTTCCACCGAATGCCATCGTTACGTTGACAGTTGTCGAGCAAGCTGAATCATAGAGACACGATCGAATCACGAATGATAGGATGAAAAAAGTAAGACCACTCACGATAAATGTAGTAACCGTCGAGTTGTCCGGTTCCTGCTTCGGAATTAGGGATGTTGGAATAGATTTCTGCAACAGCATCCGCAGGTCCACCAATGAGAGTGGTGCCAGTGTCGATAGCGGCAAGTGCAGAGGATCCGGAAGAGATCGTGATTGTGTTCCCTTGAGACGTTATAGCTAATGTCGAACAATAAGCATCTGTAAAGCCAACATCGGAATGATAATCTACTCACAAGAAACGGTTTGAAGCCAATAAGATTCATCATTATCAGGAATGTCGTTGTAATCAATGTCGCCGGTGTAAAGACTAGTATTGGTAGTGCCTTCATTGTCCAATAATCATCAGTACAACCTGTGTTGGGTTTCAGAGCGAATCTTACCCATAGTGAACGTCCCTCCAGGTTCAAGGTCTGTAGCCTTAGAGTCGTTGTTAAATCTAATTGTGAAACGTCAGTCAGGGTGACAAGCGGCATGAGTCAGACAGACGGTACCTGGTCAGTTGAAATGCCATGAGTGGCTGATCCCAAGCGCCGCTCGACGCCAAGGTCTCCCATAGAGGCGATGCTCCAGAGGAAGCGATAGTTTGGAAGGCGAGACCGAGCAAGCCAGAAACAGGACTATTCAACAAATTATCCGATACCTGGTCGCAAACACCAAATACTTGATTCGAAACAGAAAAACCGGCCATTTGAACGACATCTTCACCGAGAGAGCCCGCAGCAGCACCGCTACCGTAAGTGATAGAAAATTCGGTCGATTTGTTCTGGAAAGTAGAGGAGTCTGACGATTTGAAAGTGGGAACTCCATCGCATGCTGAAGCTGCGCATTCCGAGCTGGCTAACCACAGGTCACTGTAGTTGAGAGAGATTAGAAGTTGAAGTCATGAAAGGAGCTATTAACAACAGACGTACGCAGATCCAGTATCCAAGATGACATCGTACGCCACCGGTGGTGTACCAACGGCCAGAGAACCAAAGAAGCTAGAAGGTGCAACGTCAAGTCAACGACAAGGAAGCTCTGGAGCCACTAACCTAGAGTCAGCCTTTTGATTGACGACCCTATGAGATGCACCATGAAAAAGCTCGCCATAGAGGGATACGAGAAGATACGAACAAATTCTGACCAGTACTGCGTTTTTCTACGGACGACGCGGTTTTTCTATACTTTGCTTCCACATTGAGCTTGTGCGCCTGGGCCCAAGTACCAATTTCATCAGCAGACCGAGCTTCTGGGGCTCTTCTCTTCAGGTTCATCGATAACGACTGCGGAGAGGAGGGACGTGGAGCAGCAAGAACGGTATTAGCAGACAGCGAGACCAGCATTGCCAGATGGGATAGTGATGAAGAGAAAACCATTGTGTGGGGAAATAGAAATGGGTAGGGAAGGAGCAGTGAAGTAGAAGTTGACGGTTATAAGGAAGGAAATAAAAGGATGAGCGGGCTATGTGCTCGTCCAGCGAGAGGACAATGAGGTATCTATATAGATGGGGAAAAATAAAGACCGTCGGCAACTGCGCAGCTGTTGTTATGCATGTATGATATTACCTAATAAGCGCCGATAGATTGGCTTGGCTTACCAAGTTCTCCTTCAGAAGAAAGCTCGTCAGTGCAGTCTCTGCTAGTGCGAAAGCAGCTTCAGCTTGGGCTCTTATTCACAATTCTAATCACTGTGGGGATTACCATACCATTTGTGAATATATCTCTTTCTGTAAGAGGACATTGCTCCCCAGAAGCTGCCAACAATGGGCTTACTTCACAGCAAAGCGCAGTCGTGGTTCCGAGACAGGTCTTTCGTTCCTTTATTGACCCGGATCCAACAAATGCCATTCTTATTCATGGGTAAATGCCCATAGCAGCTGTAAATTACCACACCAAAAACCCCTTTTTCATTGGAGTTGCAATATATCGATAACTCCTAAATGAATTGCAGAACAATTAAAGAGTATCCTATCCGACTTTGGATGCCTATAAATTCTCTTCTTGAACAAGTCAACAATACCGATTAATTGGAAGTAGTTTGTAGTTAGACTGGTGGCTGGGGGTGACAATGTAATTGACCTCGGCATCGGAATGGGCTATCCAAAAAGGTTATAAGTCAGTCTTTAGCTCGGAGTACAATATAAGTCTGGAATATATTAGTGAGTTCTTTGGCTGGGCTTTAGCCCCGCGCTCCCACCTGTGGTCGCCGGGTGAACCGAACGACCCAAGCAGAGTCAAAGCTCAATCGGGGAGACCGGCGAGTACGGGTGAGTGAAAAACCCAAACGTAGTTTGACTCTGGTGTATATTTGAATATTGTAGTAGGTGTAGAGTAAAGAACATTTTATTTATTTATGTATCTGTTAATGTTAGTCATTGATTATGTCAATACTGCTAATGCCAGCGTTAACAAGTGGATTCTGAGAAATGTCATATGCCTTGAGTGTTAGAGATACGGGCGTCGGTATGCAAAGTGCCCTAGTCAGTTATCTCTCCATATGATTCCCATCTATTACCTATATGCTTGTCTGCTGCATAGCTGTACTTATCTCGGAGGTCATCTCCACGGAACCATTTTTCAGTTGCTTATATTCAGTCGGCGTTCCGTTGTTATGCCCCAGAGTTTATCTTTTGCTCTGATAGTAAGAAAGCCAGTGATGTTCAACCGCCTAAGGCAGCCACCACTTCAGGTGTTATGCCAGCCAGTAATAATTCTACAGTGCCTCCAATATGAAAACTGTGGCCCTGCACTTTCTCGAGGCCAATGGACATCCATATTCTCTTGCAGAATTCCAGAAAAGAGGACTTAACCATGTTACAAGGTGTGCCTTGTTCGTCAAGATATGCAAATAAAGAATATTCTCTGGGAACATTTGTGTTGGATACCATATGTTGTTCGATAGCAATACACGGGCATAAGAGTGTAAGTGAGTTGCCCTGGTGTTAAGGTTGTGCAGCTGTAAAGGATGAGGTCAATTGTCCGAAGCTCCGAAGTGTGGGAACTACAGTGATGGCACAAAGGAAGGCTACACAATCCTTCAGAAGTAAGGGACTTCAGCGAAGCTATTAGCAACGCTCCCTATACGCTATCTGGGTGTCCCAGTGAAGTGTGAAGAATTAATATAATTTCGGAAAGATTTGTAAGGATTACATCCTTACGCCGTTCCGACTCGATTCCGCCGCCCTCAGACATCTCGCCACTTCTCTCAGACCTCTGACTCATTCTTGTTCCACCTTTCCGTTGCGCTCCTGTTCCACTTGTACACCTTTGTTTCCTTACTCAGTAATCTAGCTCCTTTCTTATGCAGTACATATAGACCTTGTAACGCCTCGTATTAGTCTCGTTGAATCAACTCTTTTATTCGCCCACTATCTTGCCTGATCCCTGACCCGGTTCCTAACAGTTTGATTCGACCGAATACAACTGGTTGAACTCTCTGACTCCCTGTTACTCTTGATCCTGTCACTATGTCCACCGAGAACCCCTTCGAGAACCTCGCTAATGCCTTCGAGGACCCCACTGCTCAGCAAAACCAACCTGCCACACACAATTCCGATGCCCCGGTTACGTTCGCTATGGTACAGGCAGGTTTCCGAGACTTCGAGGACATCTTCAATCAAGCCATCAGTAAACTCACTGGTCGCATCGATTCTCTTGCCGCTCCCAATGGTACCAAGGCACCCCCACCTCCACCTACAACCACAATCCCAATTACTGCACCCGTACCTCAGCTCGCCACCGATCCCAAAGGCACCCCTAAATTTAAGGAGCCCAACATGTTTAACGGAAAATCCACTCAGGTAGTTGCATTCAAGCACCAGATTACTGATGCTCTCCACCTCCTTCGTGGGACCTATCAGACCGATATGGATAGGTGTATCTACATGGCCACTTATCTGTCAAATGGTTCACCCCAGGAATGGTATAAATCCTTGAAGATCGAGGATACCAACCTACCTGATCCCCAGAAACGAATCAACAATTTCGCTGCATTCATGCAGGCCTTTGAAGAGCACTTCGGAGACTCCAATATTGTTGATACGGCATTCAACAAACTTGAGGACCTACACCAGACCTCTTCCGTTGCAAACTATTACTCCCGATTTGTTGAATGGATTGTCCACCTTGACCTCACTGAAGCTTCTAAAATTCGCTACTTCTACAGGAACTTAAAACCTGATTTGAAGGATGCAATCGCCAATCGCACTGATGCTCCAAAGAAAAGTCTAAAGGCTTACAGTACTTGGGTCACCGCTATGGATGACAGTAGACATCAGCGTGCAGTCGAGAAAAAACGCGAATCCCAACATAGCAAAAGATCTGGTAATGGGAATTATCATCCTAATACTAATCACAACTCCGATTCTACTCACCTCTCTCCAGGAGAACCCATGCAGATTGACGCTCTCAGAACCTCTAAAACCAGTTCCCCTCGTGGCCCTTTGTCACAGGAAGAAAAGGATCGCCGTCGCGCGAACAATCTTTGCCTTTACTGTGGAGGACCAAATCACCGTGCCGATAACTGCCCCAACAAAAAGAAACCAAGCGGTAAAAGCTCTCCCACCTCGGGAAAAGCTTAACCGATTGCTCCTCAGTCCCAGAGCATTCGGTAAACCGGGGGACGAGCTCATATTCACAGAGCGAACCGGATGCTTCATACCTTTGTGACGCGAATGGTAACTATTCTCTTGCTCCCCCACACAACCCTCCTGTCTTTATCCACTGTATAAACTCCACTCAACACTTTGTTATATCTACCCAACTCTACCTGACTGATGGCCGTAAAATCACAACGCACGCGTTAGTTGACTGTGGCGCATCAACATCCTGCATATCCAACAGATTTTCAACACGACATAACCTCCCGCGAAGAATCAGACACGAACCTACTCCCGTTACCGCTGTCGATGGCCGCCCAATTGCGACTGGACTGATCACCCAGGACGTCATCCTCAACCTCACAATCTCCTCCCATTCCGAACTGATATTGCTCGCCGTTGTTGAATCTGAATATCCTGTTATCCTTGGTCTCGATTGGCTCCGACGCCATAACCCCACTGTTGACTGGGCCGATTCCACTATCACATTTAATTGTTGCGACAATTCTTCTGTCAAGGTGCATGCGAAGGGCCTTTGTCCTACAAATGGCACCTCTTTGAATAGTATTAGAGGCTTTAGTCTCAAACAACTTACCGGCACCCAGCCTGATCCAGTAACCACACACGGAACTGGGCTATCTGCTTCCAACACTTGGTTTACATCCAAGTTCCCAGCTTCATTCACCCCAACATTTAACCCATCACCTGTTCGAAAAACGGGCTCATCTTTCCTAGCGGCTCTAACTCACTGGAACGGCTTTGGTCGCTCCGTGAAGGATCCATTTCCAACTTCCTCGTACCTGACGGAAAGTCGTCCTACAATGCCTCATACCTTCTACCAACTTGCTCCTACTCCTCCAAATGTCAAAGTTCTGAGTGGGAAAAATTTCGCCAAACTTCTTCAAAACCACTCAGAATCAGTCACAATGCTTCGCTTCCATAATTCCAACTCACCAGAGTACATAAACTCTATCTCAACCAATCCACAACCTCCTGTTCCCCCTCCCGAAAAGACTCCCCCTGATCCTCCTCCAGATTTCCGTTCCTTTGTCCCGGAAAAATATTTTGACTTCACAGACACTGTCTTCAACCCCTCGCAGTTCGAAAAACTTCCGGAACACCGCCCCTTCGACATTGACATCGAACTAGAAGAAGGGACGACTCCCCCATTCAGCCGAATGTACCGACTATCCGAAACAGAACGAGAAGCTGTCGCTGAATATGTACACTCAAATTTGAAGCGTGGTCATATCCGTGCCTCTACTTCATCTGCAGGTGCTCCCGTTCTATTCACTAGGAAGAAAACCGGAGAAATCAGACTCTGCGTAGACTTCCGAGGACTCAATGCAATTACCAAAAAGAATCGCTTTCCACTTCCTCTTGTCAATGATTTACTAGACCGCGTTCAAGGCTGTAAGCATTTTTCAGTCCTAGACCTCAAGAGCGCCTATAGCCATCTCCGCATTAAAGAGGGAGACGAATGGAAAACAGCATTCCGTACTCACCTTGGTCTTTTCGAACACCTCATTGTTCCTTACGGATTAACTAATGCCCCTGCCGCCTGGCAAGCATTCATTCAAGACGTCCTCCGTGATCTCCTCGATGTCATATGCGTAGTATATCTCGATGACATCCTGATCTTCTCAAAGACTCAGGAAGAACACGACGCTCATGTTAAACTGGTCTTAGAACATCTTCGTGCTGCCCACCTCTGTGCCAATCCAAAGAAATGCGAGTTCGATAAACCCGAAGTCGAATACCTGGGCTTTATTATCAGTTCCGAAGGTATCAAAATGAACCCAAACAAACTTACAACTATATCAGAATGGCCTGAACCTCAGAAGCTCAAAGATCTCCAAGGTTTTCTAGGCTTCACCAACTTCTACCGCCGTTTTATCAGGAATTATTCTGAAACTGTCTCTCCACTCACCCAACTCTCCCGAAAAAACGTTCCCTTCATCTGGTCTACGGAATGTCAAAACGCCTTTCACACCCTAAAGTCCAAGTTCCTAGAAACACCTGTCCTCCGTCATTTCGATCCCTCTATTCCTATCACTGTTGCAACTGACGGATCTGACTTTGCAATATCAGGAAACATTCAACAACAGGACGAAAATGGTGACTTACATCCAGTTGCTTTTTTCTCTCGCAAATTGTCCCCAGCCGAGATCAATTACGATGTTCACGATAAAGAACTCCTCGCAATTATTGAATCCTTCAAAGACAACAGGCACTGGCTCATTGGTAGTCGTTTCCCCATCTCCGTAATTGCGGACCATAAGAATCTATCCTACTTCATGAAACCTCAGTACCTTAACCGCCGCCAGGCCCGCTGGGCTATGTTTCTCTCGGAATACGACTTTAAACTTCAATGGGCGCCCGGTTACCAAAATGTCGCCGACGCTGCATCCAGACGTCCAGACTTCATTCCTATGAAAGGAGATGAACAGCTAAAAGCCCAAACACAAACTATACTCACCAAAAATCACACCGAAAAATTATCCTGCCTCTCCTACGAAATTCTTTCTCCCAAACAACAGTCTCCTCCTCCCCAATCCGTACTTTCTGCCATTACCACACTCTCTATGGACAACTCTGAACTTTTGGAACGCTTCAAAACCGCCTACAGTCAAGACAGTCAATGGCGGGATGCAATTGTCAAAGGAGATTCTGACTTCACCACTAGTCACGACCTTGTTTTCTACCGCGGCAAGATTTACGTCCCAGATTCGCTCCGACAAGAAATTGTCCACTCGCGCCATGACAAAGTCATTGGCGGACACCCTGGTCGTCGTCGCACTGAAAGATTTGTGGCACAAGATTATTCATGGCCAGGCATGTCAAGGTATGTACGAAATTACGTTGAGGCCTGTGACACCTGCCCGAGAATCAAGGATCCCCGCCACAAACCTTACGGCCTGTTGCAACCTCTTGACATCCCCGCTCGTCCATGGCAGTCCATTTCTATGGACTTTATAGTTAAACTACCTACCTCTCACGGTTACGACTCCATATGGGTTGTTTGCGACCGCTTAACACGCGCTGCACATTTTATTCCCTGCAACGAAACTATTACTGCTCAAGAACTTGCGTGGTTGTTCCTCGACCAAATTTTCCGTCTTCATGGTCTCCCCTCACATATTATCTCTGACAGAGGCTCAATTTTTGTCTCCAACTTCTGGAAAGCCCTCACTGCCTTATTAGACATACAAACAAAAACCTCGACTGCCTACCACCCCCAAACTGATGGACTTACAGAACGGACAAATCAAACGCTCAAAACTTACCTGCGCGCATTCACTTCTTATCAGCAAGACGATTGGGTGGATTATTTACCACTCGCCGAATTTACATTTAACTCCCTCGAAAATTCATCTACACAACAAACACCGTTTTTTGCCAATGTCGGGTTCAATCCATCCTTTGAGCCCAAAGTCTCTGAGCGGTCCACAGTTCCCGCTGCTGAGGACCTTGTGGAACGGCTCCGCATAATACAGGATGAACTTCGAGCCGAATTGCAATTCGCTCAAGAACGGCAAGCCTTTTATTTTAATCAGCGCCATTCTGCCGCTCCCGAATTGTCCCCCGGACAATTGGTATGGTTACATCGTCGTAATATCAAAACCACACGCCCATCTATTAAACTCGACCACCGTCGACTCGGCCCCTTCCGTGTAATCCAACGCGTTAAAGATTCTGATTCTTACCTCCTTAACTTGCCCACTTACCTCAGCCGTCTTCACCCTGTCTTCCACTCTTCCCTCTTGGAACCCTACCAGGATCCTTCGGAATTTCACCCTCACGCCGACCCAGTTCCTGTCGAACTTCCTATTGAGTCGAATATCAACTCAATAAAGTCCATATTGGACTCTAGAAAGGTGGGACAGCGTTACGACTACCTTGTACGCTGGGCAGACCAACCCGAATCCGAAAATTCTTGGATCCCACTATCAGATATACCCGAAACTCAGAACGAACTTATTGACAAATTTCATCGCCGTCACCCGCGCTCAAAACGCCCTCCATCCATTTTATTATCCAAGTCCCGTTCCATTTCTTTCGATTCTATTGACTCTTCTACCGCTTCTATTGACCCAGACTCTGTATCATCAGTTCAACCTTCCATTTCTCTTCCCAACTCTAACTCTAATTCTGTACCACATGTTCAACCTACCGTTCCCACTGCCGTGCGCCGTCCGCATTCCCCTCCCCCAATTCGACAAGTCCTTCGTTCCGAATACCAGGCTCCCGTTCAGACGACCACCCGTTACGGTCGTGTCTCGAAACCTGCTGCACGCCTCGATCCTATGATCTGAAATTCAGCCTAAGAAGGGAGATAGTGTAAGGATTACATCCTTACGCCGTTCCGACTCGATTCCGCCGCCCTCAGACGTCTCGCCACTTCTCTCAGACCTCTGACTCATTCTTGTTCCACCTTTCCGTTGCGCTCCTGTTCCACTTGTACACCTTTGTTTCCTTACTCAGTAATCTAGCTCCTTTCTTATGCAGTACATATAGACCTTGTAACGCCTCGTATTAGTCTCGTTGAATCAACTCTTTTATTCGCCCACTATCTTGCCTGATCCCTGACCCGGTTCCTAACAAGATTGCACTGTCTGTATGTCCGGTGCGGTCCAAAATTATGCGAAATAGAGGAGAGTATAACTTGTGTGTATGTGATTTCAAGCTGGGGAACAATACGAAACAATCTACTTAAGTACCAATGCTTGTAGCTAACCAGAGTAAGAAAACAACACATGTATCTAATGATGACTGATGCTGTATAATCAAAATCACAAGTAAATGTGTTAGGATGAATGAATGTATAACTGTTAACTACAAGTGAA
>MU790647.1:0-62417 GCA_027886635.1 Lentinula boryana
CCCTCCCTGCGCCCCCCCCCCAGGCGCGCCGCCCCCCGCCGGCCGCGCGCGGCGGGGGCGCGCCGGCGCGGCCCGCGCGCCCCATGGACGACAGCGTCATCAAACACTGAGAGATGTGAGCTTCGGGCTTCCAAGCAACATTGCGTCAGGGGCAAATTAGTGAATGGTAAATGGGTTCGTCTGTCAGTTGTTTAGCGTCTCATCCTTATTCTCGCTGGCAGACGCAAGGGCGGGTGTTCTGCCAGTGTTGTTGATTGGACTCGGGTAATTCGTTGGATATCATTCAACGTATACGATATGAACGAAAGCACCGAAAGGAAACGGTGGCATCCCGGATGTAGTGCTGACAATGGCGATCGGGCTCTCTTCGTGTACACTCAACAGCTAGCAGTGGTTCGGTTTTGGCCATCGTAATCTGTTCGAAGATCGGCGAGTAATCGACTGCAATCAGTGATAATGACAACAATTCAAAGTTGAAGCTTCCATGAGCTCGCAGTGGGACGGTTTTGCCCATCGTAATCTGTTCGAAGATCGGCGAGTAATCGACTGCAATTAGTGATAATGACAACAATTCAAAGTTCAAGCTTCCATGAGCTCGCAGTGGGACGGTTTTGCCCATCGTAATCTGTTTGAAGATCGGCGAGTAATCGACTGCAATCAGTGATAATGACAACAATTCAAAGTTGAAGCTTCCATGAACTCCGTGATTCTGGGTTTGAGCCGTGAAGCGTCGAACAAAGAAGTTGGGATTGTGGGCTGTCTGATTTTACCGTTTTGGAAGCTTTGATCTCATTGAGGCGTTTTAACATGATATAAGTACATAACAATACACTATGAACAAATGTTTCAGTCAGTTATTTGGGGTCCGACCAACTAAGAGGAGTACGCACTTCGAGCACTCAAGTGATTGCAACAGTTCAGAGTATATCCTCTTGTCCCTTGTCCCTCTGACAGTTTTAGTCCTTCGCCTTCCTGCACGCTCGTGCTGGCTGTCGCGTCGCATTGGTCTTAACAACAACAGCAGCACTTGAGCCGATCTTCAAACCAGAGGCTCGATTCTTCGTCTTGAAGGATGGCTCAACAATACGCACTCTCTTCGTTGGTCGGCATTCATTCTTGAAATTTGTTGGTAAATTATCAGGTTTCGCAGGTAAAAGCTGTTCCGAACGCACGGTACATTTTATCTTCGACAGACTTTCCTTATTCATTTGCGTGATTGCAGACGAGGGAGGGATGATTGCGCCCCAGACCGTTCGTGTATCTGAGAAATTCAACCCGAGTAAGTCTTGGGCTCAATGTGATGGTGAAGCTGAAGAAATGAGAGAGAGACGGCTCACATCCTGCAGAATTTCTGGAGGGTATCACAATTTCAACCTAGAAGGATCAAGTCGTTGAATATATGAATCTAATTGTTCTAGGAGACTTGCCTTAGTTCGGGCCATAAAAGATTGAGCGACACTTTTTTCTGGGTCATGAATCAAGGCGATAACACCCTCTTTTTGTAGGCGAATTCAGTAGCGGTAGGACCAGCGGAGCAAAATTTCGAACAAGACAGACTGAATAAGCTATTGTCTGGATTTTTGACGAAAATATACCTGTGAAAAAAAAACCACCCGCGAAGATTGAGTAGGCGATAAAGAGAGGGAAAGTTTGTAATTGTGATCAGGTCCATTTGACGACATAAAGCTTAAAGTCCCGACACGGACATGCATTCACAGCACAATCATTTCCCAACGCAAGGACCATTCGAGTATTTGAATCTCTTTGTCCAAAAAGCCCTACAATTGAGAAAAGACTGTTTGTTTCAACAAGTTGAACGCTCGGGCCTCAGCGAGCCAATCAAGAGCGTACCAAAAAAACCACAGTTCACGTCTTTTGTAATGAACACTCCGCGATCGTTTATGCGCAATAGAGGAAAAACAGTATGTATTCGAGGCGTAGTACTTCGAAGAAGGTAAAAAGAGATGTGCTCGCGACTATCACTAGTAAACGCCGGCCAAATAATTGCCAAAAACGGAAACGACATGCTCGGCTCAGTATTGTATCCATAATTATAGGATCGTACAGCTTGAAGCATTATATGGAACTGACTAGGCCCTGAGTAGGTCGCCATGATTCCTCAGTGTAATTTCGTCGTTGGTGAGTAACACATAAAAATATTTACATTGTAAGCTCGACGTCGGGGGTCCGGTATAAGCTAGTAGAAGCGAAACTAGGTAGTCAAATATTACATCGACAGGGAAGAAAAGAGACATAGAAATCCAAGGACTAAGGTTGCATTGTTCACAAAGAGTTTCAGCAGTGAAATTATATGCATAGAAAGAAATTTCATAAAAGACACAACGAAAACGTGAGGAAAGAAACTCCGAATCACATCCTCCAATCCTTTTCACTCTCTACTGGACGCAACGTCGTCCGAGGTTCCGTACCATTGGACTCCATTGGACTCATATATGTCTGCCGGTTGCTTTGAAAGTCAGAGTCCACGAAGTTTGCTGCGCCCTGTTCAGCATTCTGTGACCCGATGCTCGTAACAGAAGTAGGCTTATGCACGGGGGTAGGCGTAGAAGTCGAGTCACAGACAAGAGGAGAGTTCGAGTTCGATTCTGAGCTCGCATTTATGGCGTCAATATCATTGGTAGGAGATTCGGAAGCTTTGTTGATTACAGCATGCTTCGACTGCATATCCATAGCAGCCAACGTCGGGTCCAAATTCATGACCCTGTCCCTATTCTCCCGACCTTCACTGCCAAGACGGCTCGGAGGTGTGAGCGAATGTGTTCGACCCACAGCACCTTTGTCCAAGTCCAGTCCATTGGAGCCATTCAATCCTTCCAAACCATTCGTACTCCTTAACGCTGAACTCGTACTCCTCAAGCTTGACATAGCCATATCAGATTGGAACGCCCCAAGTTGCTCCGAGTCACTCATTTCGTTCACGCTCCGTACATTGCTCACCGTGTTTTGCACATGCCCAATCCCATTGTGATGATAACCGTTATGCAGATCAGCGGCATCGGGAATACCATCAGCATGGTCAGCAGAAGCAGAGATGGAGGCTTCGTACGGAGTCGTGCCAGATGAGTAGGCTTTCGACAGAGAAAATTGAGGCATGGGATTGTTTACTCCGTTGGGAGTAAACATGGAAGAGTAGGATTTATGGGGATTGAATGATGTTTGAAAAGGCGAAAAGTACGGTTTCGAACCTGTGATGGTGTTACCGTTGGGAGTGAAGGTTGATGATGACGAAGATGATGGGTAGCCCCAACCTGATACAGACCCAACGACAGTGGCGGTGGATGCCATCGAGCCTAATGAGGGTGTATACGAGGTGAGATTATGATGCAGAGGGGCAACGAGCGTCGGTGCGCCTTTGAGACCTGACGCATTGGCACGTAACGAAAGAAGATTCGACACCGCGGATGCTTCGTCCGCATCGTCTTCTTCGTCCGAGGAAGCGATTTCCGCACTCTCAGCCTCGCTTTCCCCTTCTTCATCGTCAACGTCTTCTGGAGAAGAGGATCGGCGTCTCTTCTTCCTTCTTCCTTTCCCATTCTTGGACCGTGATTTGGATCCAGCGCCAGCAGATTCTGCGGAACCTTTGGACTTTGATTTAACCTTGCCTTTCCCGTTCGGGTCAAGGGTAACAGGCGCACCAGATGCGGTCATCGCAGCTGTGGCTTGTGCTTGTTTGTGAACTTTGAGATGCTGCAGCAAATTATCATGACGATTGAAGTTCTTGTCGCATTCCGGGTAGGTACATTTGAACGCTGAACGACAGTCTGGTTTGAACAAGGTCTCCCTAATGATAATATGATAACAGACTTACGTTTCTCGTGCGTATGTATACTTCTGATATGCCTTTTAAGGTGTTCTCCACGATGGAAACACTTGCCGCACCCTTCAACGGAACATACGTAGGACCTCTTGGCCTTCGGATTTGCAGAATCCGCGGTTCCATTGCTACTTCCAGGAGCCATTGTATTGGACGGTGAGGAGACAGGAGGAGGATCTTGTATTACTTCCATACCATTTATCGATACCACGCGCACGGGAACCCTTCGTCCTCGACTTTTCTTAGTCAGATTGGGTACAGGGGTAGGAAGCGTAGCACGCATGGCGCGCGCAGTACCGATACGGGTGGCAACAAGCGGAGGTGTGCTACTCAATGAAGAGGGTTGTGGAACGGACTGTGATATAAAGGTGGCGGTGGAAGTAGATGCAGACATAGACATTGGCATGGCCGCTTCCGTACTTCCACCACCAGAAGCCTGAGGGGGCACGGACTGAAATACACTATTGTTTTCACTAGATTCATGCACCTGAGAAGAGCTTGCTGATATAGAGGCTTTATCAGCAGCAGCAGCAGCAGCAGCAACAGATTTCCGTGTAGTCCTCCTGGATGAAGCCATCGTTTTCTGCTTTTTCGGGGCCGGCGTATGTTCAGCCCGATTTGAGTCGGAATCATCACCAGAAAGGCTGACAAGATCAGTGGCGTTGTCTTCCCAGATTCGACGTTTTATCGGTCGGCCTGATAAAGAACGAGTGACGGGTCTTCTCGAACCCGACGTTGACTCGGTTTTATCGGAAGCAACTTCTGCTTTTTCTGGATCCGCGGGCCTTTCTAAAGGATCATTCACCTTTCGTGGTGAAGAGTTGGTGCCAGAGGTGCCATTACTCTATTAAAACGCATTACAGATGAACGAATGTAAAAAAATCAATATACACACCTTGTTCATGGGACCCTCCGCGGTCTCTTTTGAAGTCATTGTGCCAACAACGTCTGCAATATTTTTTGCGATTGAGGAGCAGCTTTCAGTCCGAAAATTGTGCGTTGTGGATACTGGTCCTCACGATACTCGATGACAGGGGTGTAGCTGACGAAGCTGAAAAAGATTTGGGAGCCTTTTCTTTCTTTGAATTCGTTGGCTACGGTCTTGCGTAAATTGTTCTCAGAGGAAATTCTGTGAAAAAGGCTGGATGAATGGTGGTAAGAAGGAGGAGGAAGGAGAGGCACAGAGAACGCCCTATAGGGGTTATTCAACGCTAGGCGATTCGTCAACCCTCGGAATCAAATATTTTCCAATTCTCCCACGCTCATGCCCTTGAAAAATCTCGAGCTAGCCTTCAACTCAGTGCCAGCATCATCTCAGTACCGACAAGTAAAAAAGCACACACAATTTTTGCTCTGACTGGTATAGTGCTCTTCGGCTGACAGTCTTTGTACAAGTGAATTTGCTCGAACTAAGCAAGGTTGTAAACGATCGATACGGGGACGTGACATTTTCTTCCGCTCCGAGTCCAGTGCTGTAAGTAAGGACTATAGGACGGAAGGCCGTAGCTCAAGCATACTCGTCGAACTATGCTTACCTCGGTACAAATTAGGTATGCTTGCCGGAGCTACTGTCCTACACAGGACCAACTCCCTACTGCTTCATCTCATCTCATTCACGGGATAGGATTCCACAATGTTTATTTCCAACCTGATTGTACATACTAACTGTTTCAAGGCTTACTTCCACGCGGATCGCTTCTAAGACATCGACACCATCGTGAAAGTTGGAAAGTGTGCCTAACGTTTGAAGTTCAAAGGGACGAGTAGGGGCACGCATTCTTCAGGGAACGCTTTATATACACCAGTAAGTCCTTTTACTCTTACGTCACTGTATTAATCGCCATGCCTCGCGTATTATTCAAGCTGAAGGTCGGGACACTTGACTACAATGTAAGTTTCGGAAAGTCGCTGCCCAAATATTGGAGCTCAGCCCAAAGAATGCGACAAGAAGCCATCATACGTTTTCGGACCTTGGCTATGAAAATTTTGCCAAGGTTGATCAATAAATAAAACGAATGCAAGGAATTGACTCGAAGGCCGACAGTACGCAGACAGTTCATTCCTGAAGAACAGGCTCACGCACGCTTGATCTGACCTAGACTGTGGTGAGCTAGCAAACATGAAGAGCAAGCAACATCGTTTGGTAGCGGTTCTCCTGTAATCAACGAGGCCAACCGCCACAATCTTTGCAGATTAAACACACTTGTAGTGGAGAGGAAACATCCAATTTTGGAGCAGAAAAGGTGAGATACAGCTCAAGGCCTGAGATAGGACGGTTCAGCATGAAAGGAGCCCTTGAATATTCAACGCTATATTCACTCGACAATCGCATACCAAAATCCACCGAAACAAAAAAAAAATCAAAAGCCCTAAGCTTTACTCACCGATGCGGTCTTCAATCAGGGTCCAGTTGGAAGGCACTCTCAAAATCACCTGCAATTGTAAATTCTTTGCAAATTGTGCTCTTCCGGTAATCTTTTTATCACACCTTTCAGCTACTATAGCTTGTAAAGCCCTTTGCTTCATTTTGTCACCATGAATCATTGTCCTAGCTTCGCATGTGGCATCTTTTCTGCATGTTATCATTGTCTTGAGAATACCAGCCCATCTCCTCGCCTGTTCCTATTATTGCAACTCGAGATTTTCCTGCCACATCAGAGTCGCCGTTAAACTAGCTCACTGTACGGCCTGTTCGAAGATCGCTTCCGACCTTATTCTAAATGCTTATGTACTATCTGCAGAACTGTTTCTCGATCTAGTAGCAAGCTCAACCCGAAGCTTGTGTGGATGTTAGTCTTTGCAATAGCGGCAGCAGCGGTATATTTAACAGGGTAGAGATAGCGTGGGTGAAATGATCGCGTCGCGTCGCGTTTACGTAATTAGAGGGTTGACTACCACGTGCAAGGCGCGACATCTCTTAACTTCAAGTTCCTTCATTGCTTGCATCATGTACGGCGCATCTACCGTCCAAAAATCTAAGAGGAGAACCCACTCTCGCCCAGAACTTAGCGAAGAACAAAAACAAGAAATCAAAGAGGCTTTCGAGCTTTTCGACACGGACAAGGACGGGAGGATTGATTATCATGAACTGAAAGTCGCTATGCGGGCTTTGGGGTTTGATCTAAAGAAGGCGGAGGTGTTGAAGATTCTGAGGGACCATGATAAGACTGGGCATGGGTTTATGGACTTTGAGGATTTCGCGAAAATAAGTGAGTTGTCGTGGCGCGAGCGCGTTGGGTTAGATTCTTGTTCTCGAGTTCTGCCGACTGATAAGGTGTTCAATTTTTAGTGAGCGACCGTATATTGGCACGAGATCCCATGGAAGAAATCAGGCGTGCTTTCCAGCTTTTTGACGGCGACAACAAGGGTAGAATTGAGCTTAAGGACCTCCGAAGGGTGGCAAAGGAAATTGGGGATAGGTTAGAAGATGATGAACTGTGCGTGACCCCTTCTTGACGCTTGACAAATTTGTTGATGACTTGTTCTCGTGCCCTAGACAAGCGATGATAGATGAATTCGATCTCGACCAGGACAATGCGATAAACGAGCAAGAATTTTTCGCTATCATGACGGATGACGCTTAGTCCCTTTGGCGTTCTCGTTCTTCTTTTCGTCGACTTTATATTTGTTGTGCATCATCTGCTTTGTCCCATTTCACGTTCTTATGTGAATGCCGGCTCCTTCCTTTGTATCAAGATCGTTGCTGAACTTCTCAAAGGCCCTTCCAATTTTTAGCATTGTACATTCTGTATCACCAACAGCGTATATCACTAATGTTGCTTTATGGACAATAGCTCATCCAAATGCAATCCATTTTCACGAAACGAACGACCTTTGCGCTATTTCTTCCCTTGAAACTCGATGCCATAAAAAACACGAACTCCCTTCCCCGAATCTGCCTCAATTCCATACCCAATATTGTCACACCAGTACCTATACGGGCTTCACTGTAGCCCTCCTTTAGTCCTTTGCTTGAAGTGTACGCGACTCTTTGGCGACAAGTTTGACTCCTCCTGTTGAGCTAAAACAAAAAGGCGTATTCAATATGATTCGTCTCAGTGACTCCATATAATTGGCTGTTTGGCATGACCCCAGACTAGTCGAGGGTGGTATCTGGCAACTCGGAAAGAGTGCGAAGAAAAGATGAGTTTTGGGGTGAAATGTTAAGTTCTATTTGAGTACAAACCGGTACTGACAAATTACAATCCTTCTGCAAAGATTTTTCGCCAATGGCGATCCATCAGTTCAATGTGTGTTTCTTTTCCGCTCAAGCTAGAACTTCCAGAACAGTGTTCGATATGTCCTGGAATTAACGAAAGTGTGAACCGCGATCGACTTACCTGTTTCGACGCTTCAACATCACTCACACCAGTTTTCAACTAGGTGTCTGCTACCTGAAACTTCATAACAACTAGGGAAGATCTATGTGTCTACAAAGCAGAAAGACGTTCACCGGAGCGTTCAAGCGGGTGTCGGGTTAGGCGAGTTCAAGTGAATGCTGTATGCACGAGCTTGATGCTTTCTTCATCGAGGACGACCTACAGGGAACAGTCAGACTTTTGGCGATGTTTTACCTTGCTAACTTCTACCAATGACAAGTCATCAAGTCTTACTTCGTCTCCTCTAGTCATTTGTCTTGTCTACATATTGCGGCCGCTGAGTTCAATCAAAGGTGAACCCCCCACATCTTAAACGATACAATATATGTCAACTACGACGAAACACAGCTGCAAGGACTCGTTCCACTACATGATTGGTACCGTCCCGTGTTGCAAAAGCTTGCCCACTGGTAACTTGGTTGCTTGGCATCCGCCAATATTAGGCAGCCGTGAGGATATAGACCTGGCGCTTGTGCTTCGGATTGTATGGGGGGTGCACTCTCCAAGTAAGCACAGCGAGGACAGGTGTCATCTTGGACGGTCTATATCCCCTCTCCCACCAGTTACATTAACCACCTTCAGACCACGGGTTGCGTAACTGTCCCGGTGCCGCAAGGCAAAGAAGACACGGGAAAGAGCGAGAAAGCTAAGTTCTCAAATCATATGTTGATTTCAGGACGCACTACTGACAATTTCAACTCTTGAAGTTACCTTGATACCTCTGGTTGATGTTCAGCAAAATCGATAATCGAAGGTGAGTGATTTTTTTTCGAGAAAATCATGCAAAGTTTGAAAGATGTCAGACCTAGAGGAAGTTTGTAGAGCACGAAGCTCAAGTGTATACATCACGATACATCGAACGTTCATGCTAAGCTGGTGACACGAGATTTGCGCTATGAACATCCACACTCACTGGAATAGATACTATTCAAGAAGTCACTTGAACGATTGAGCAGGTTCGACTGGAGATTTCCTTGTCGGCCTTAATTCCAAAAATGGTCGTCTTACTTGAATTCATCTCATCCGAGTCTATACGGCTAGTACTCCATCCTCTAGAGGGCTCTCGAAACGACCATCGTAAAAGATTTCAATTTGCTGAGTCCCGATTGTCACTGCTAGTTATGCGATTGACCTGCATTTGAACTAAGTAACATGTGCGTCCAATATATGTACTTTCACTGAAGCAAAAATCCCACCCTCCGTCACTCGTGCGCCCCGGTCCCTGTTCAGTGTTCTTCAACGGTCCGAAATACGTTGGAGAAGGTAGAGAATAATAAACATTGCCTCTTCGACACCTCGCTCCTCTCGGTCAACGGGTCATGGGGCTTCAAAAGTTTGGTCTTTCCGAGATGCTATAAAAGCTCTTCCATCTCTTCTCAACACGCAAATGGAGCACCCAAAATCCAAAATGTTCATGTCATCATGGGTAACAATCTCCACTGTATTCACAGTCTTACTATCACTCTTTGTACCCGGATGGGCTTCAAAAGCTGTCCCAAACCCATTCGATGATCCTCTCCTCGCACGGTCCAATGCGGTCCTTTCTCCGCGCTTCACTGATGAAGTATCCTTCGATAATTTCAGCCTTTCGTTGCAAGGACAGCGAATCTTCCTGCAGTGAGTGTTTTCAGGAGTGATTATGCTTCAGCTCAAGACGCTGAATGAGATATTAGTTCGGGAGAGTTCCATACCTATCGTCTACCTGTCCCGGACCTATGGATCGACATCCTTCAAAAAGTTAAAGCCGCAGGGCTCAACGGTGTATCAGTCTATACCCTGATGGCCGCAATCAATCCTTCGAGAGGTGTGGTTGATTTCAATGATTGGAGAGCATTGCAGCCGTTGTATGACGCAGCAAAAGAAGCTGGAATATGGATCACATTGCGGCCAGGTACGCGTCATTCAAAGTATTCTCAGTTTGACTGATGTAAACCTGTCTTTTTTTGAACTTTCACAGGTCCTGTAAGTCTCGTGTTCCTCTATCTTCGATTTGACCGACATCCAACCGAATTGACATTGACTTACGTTGGTTTCCATAGTACATCAACGCTGAATCAACTGCAGGAGGAATTGCTCACTGGATTACCACCGAGATCGCGGGCCAACTTCGTACCAATGCATCAGACTATACCGATGCCTGGATGGACTATATCCAGGGAATCATTGAACAGACGGCACCGAACCAGATAACGGAAGGAGGGCCTGTTATTTTGCTTCAAGTTGGTGAGCGTAAATTCCTAGTCAGAAGCATCAAGTTCTACAATGCTTTCCCTTTAACGATCCACTGATAAGTCTATCTACCTCGCAGATAACGAATACAACCAGGCAGAAGGTGCAGGATATTTTGTGGAATTGGAGGCTGTATACCATAATTCTACTATCGTTACACCATTGACGTATAACGATCCTGGGGAGGGAGATAATTTCATCAACGGCACTGTAAGTATTAGGCATGTACACTGCCCGCGAAGTCCTAAATCGTGACGTCTCTTTGTAGGGCGCAGTTGATTTGTACGGGTGAGTATGCAAGCCGCGGTGTACAATGGCTGGTAGCTGAATTCTCACCTTCTCATTCATGATGTAGTTTGGACAGCTACCCCCAAGGATTCGATTGTTCTAATCCAGAGACGTGGAATCCAATTACTACAAATTATCATTCATATCACGAGTCCGCGAATCCTTCGCAGCCGTTTTACTTTCCCGGTACGTAGATTCTGATTTCTTTCTCTCTCTCATTCTTAGCGGCAATATGGATTACAGAATTCCAAGGGGGATCTTTCGACGCTTGGGGACCAGATGCTCCTGGTAAGCACCGAGCATTTTTATTCGATTGTCAATTTGCCTTGGCCATTGAATGTTTACTGCCTCTTCTTGATACAGGTTACGCACAATGTGAAATCCTCACCGGCCCAGATTTCCAATCGGTCTTCAATCGTCAATTATGGGCAAGCAACGCAAAATTGACGAGTTTCTATATGATCTATGGAGGGACGTCGTGGGGTGCGATACCGTATCCGTGAGTCTTATTTCGTTATATTTTTTCTGCTTAAGTGTTGCTAACCTCGATCGTTAGAGGTGTATGTCATACCTATGCTCGCTGAACCTTCTCCCAAGCTAAAGTCCTTGCTCCCTTCAGGTCTACACATCCTATGACTATGGATCAACAGTGAGTCCCATTCCTTTGTCCTCGTCGTCCACAAATTTTCGAAATCTTCATCAATCCATAGATCTCCGAAAACCGAGTGCTAACAGACAAACACCTCGAGCTCAAACTTCAAGGAATCTTCCTCCGGAGCACACCTGACTTTTACAAGACAAACTGGATTGGGGATTCTTCGACTGCCGGGTTCACTGCTGGATCAGTTACCAATTCCGCAGCGTTCGTCACGTTCCTACAAAATCCAGATTCTGGAGCGGGATTTTGGATTGTGCGACAGAGTGATTCTACTTCCACGTAAGATCTTCAATCTATACCTTCGTCACAATTACAGATATTCAAGCAAATTTGACAGAGCAACTACCGACTTCAAATTGAACGTCACCACGGCAGCAGGAGATAGGTTGCAGATACCCCTCGTTGCTTCTACCATTACACTCTCCGGACGTGAATCCAAAGTGTTGCTGACAGATTACGCACTCGGTTCAGATTCGAGTCTGTTCTACTCGACTGCTCAAGTGTTTTTCTCTGGTGCCATTGGAACCAAACATACTGTCTTGCTATACGGACCATCCGCTCAGGAGCACGAATTCGCGTTGGCCGTCCCATTTGACTCTGGATCCGGTACAACTCCCGTGAACTCTTCCTCAATAACTGTCACGTCCGGCATCACCGTGGGCCTCCTTGGCTCAAATCAAACCTTCACGGTGATCTCTCTCGCCTCAGGCTTTTCTGGTCTCGCTGCAGTCTTCGAGTCAGACACACTTCTTGTCCTATTTGCCGACTCCACTACGGCAGCAACCTTCTTTTCTCCTGTCATTCCTGCCAGCACTGGGGATTTCGCTAACTACTGGGGAATAGGTACCAATGATTCTGTGCTCGTTGGTGGGCCGTATCTTGTTCGATCGGCGAACATCACTGATGGGACGACATTGGCGCTTCGAGGAGATTTGAATGTCACTTCAGATTCAACCGATCTTACTGTCGTTGCTCCTGCGAGTGTTACTTCGGTGACTTGGAACGGTGAGACCGTATCCGTGTCTCCTTCTGGTATGAACGGATCATCGTCGTCAATCCTTATTGGCTCTATCCCCACTTCGACAAATACAAATGCACAGAATATCAGCATACCAGTGCTGTCGGGATGGAAATTTAATAATAGTTTACCAGAGATCCTTAATGGGTTTGACGATTCGACATGGGCTGTTGCCAATCATACCACTACGAATATCCCCTTCCCAATGAATTATGGGGATGGGAGAATCACGTATGGGTGCGATTATGGTTTGTGAGTATTGCCAGACATGTATGTCTTTTACAATTTCTCTTCTGACCTTACATCCAGCTGCGAAAACATTGTCTTGTGGAGAGGTCACTTTAACGGGACGGGATCGGAAACGAGTGTTAATCTTTCAATCAACGGCGGTGAAGGTTCGTGTATACCACCAATTTTTATACTGTGACTGTGAACCTGAAGTACGGTGGTGATTCAGCGTTCGCTGCAAGTGTCTGGTTGAACGATGTTTTCCTTAATACGTCATTTGGCAAGTAAGTGAAATACGTCCTGCTCGAAGACCTTCGACTAAATGAGCTGATTATTCTTGTCTGCCAGTTCCACCAACGATGCGAATTCAATCGACGAGACAGACCAGAAGTTTATCTTCCCCGAGGGTACTGTGCTTGTAGGGCAAGATAATGTCATCACAGTTGTGCAGGTATGCTGTATCTGTCTCAAACAGTGTGGAAGAGGTCCATTCATCGAACTGGCGTTATTTATAGGATAACATGGGCTTGGATGAATCATCAGGCAGTGCGTGTCTTTCGCTTTGGTAGACTGTGTAGTTTCCTTATCTCTACCTTTCCTACTCACAGGTGACACTGACGCCTCTAAATCCCCTCGTGGTTTACGAGGCTACGCCCTCAACTCCGGCAATTTCACTGAGTGGAAAGTCCAAGGCAAAGTCGGTGGCTACACTGGCTACCTTGACAAAGTTCGTGGAGTGTTGAACGAAGGAGGTCTCTTTGGTGAACGCCAAGGATGGCATCTACCCGGCTTCGATGTGTCTTCTTGGGAAGCTCGCGATTTGTCAGAGGGGCTTCCAGACTCTCAAGCTGGTGTGGGCTTTTTCGTGACGACGTTTGACTTGGGTATACCCGAAGGTTTTGATGTACCGATATCTTTCACGTTTGAGGATGCGTTGGGGCAGCCGTATAGGTTCGTTGTGTCTGTGCTCCTCGTCAAATCACTGAATGGTATTCTTGTAGGGCGTATCTTTTTGTCAACGGCTGGATGATGGGTAAGAGGGTCGGAAACCTAGGGTGGGTGTTGTATCGGTTGCGTTCGCATAATCGTACTCATGCATGCACATTCACAGACCCCAGTTCAAGTTTCCTGTTCATGAAGGTATTCTGGATTACAATGGAACCAAGTGAGTCACCGCGATTTCAAATCAAACTTGGAAAGATCAATAACTTGCTCGCATCTTCAGTACTGTTGCTGTGGCTCTGTGGGCTATGGAGCCTAATGTGACTGTAGCGCCGCAATTGGAGTTGACTCTTGATGGTGTGTTTAGTGGAGGTGTAGGGAAAGTGTCTACGAATAATCCTCCCTGGTCTCCGGAGGGAAGAATCTAGTGGATAGCTCACAAGTTTATAGCAGGATGCAATACATGTACAACTAACAAAGTGGTGGAATCAAATTCGAGACTTTTACATAGCCCTATCGTGCCATTTACGACCAACTTTCGCAGAAGTATCGATGTGCAAGTATTATCTACAATGCTATGGTCTGAACTAGCTTATACGTCGGGTGGCCACGAGTAGTACAGTGCGAGCGGTATCCATTTTTGTCATTGACAGTAACCGTTCAAGTTCAGTCATCAAGCCCATCAATGTCTCTTTATTGCAGGTTGTCCTCTTCATGTCAATGACAAAGAGACGGCATTTACTGGAGAAAAGGCGAAGAGAGATCATGTCATTGATACATCAATGTGGTGAGCCACGAGAAAAGAGTTTGACGAACGAAAATCGAAAGCGAAAGCATCTCAAAACCAAATAAAAATCATTACGTATATGCATGGATTTGTTGTAAAAGGCGAATCCATCAATGGTAAAAAGAGTGTAGAGATCTTGTCGGCGAAATAGATATGAATACAAAGATTAATCCAGATTGTCCAAATTTTCTTCACGCTTACCCTCCTCCTTGCTCACCGTCGTAGCCAACTGAGCTTGCAACGTCGCGAGTCCCTCCCTAATTACCTTCACCTTTTCCTCAGCCTGGTCCAACGTCTTGTAGAGAGCGAAAACATCACCTAGTGCTTCGTCGAATGATCGCGGTGGTATCAATTTCGTCGGAGTCCGCATTTGTTGTTGTTGCGACTGCTGACTAGGCACTTTTCCTGCAGCTAGCTCATCCCAAAGAGCCGAGACAACTCCATGTATCCACTTTTCTCTATCTTCCCTCTCCTCTTTCAACATCCTTTCCCTCTCCTGGTTTTCAACTTGCATCTCCTTCTCTGCCTTGATCATCTCTTCCAATGGCTTGCCTGCCACAGGATGATGGCCAACTGTGCCAGCCTTTGGGACTCTCATCCATGTCCAGATGTTACTCATCACCAGCGCGAAGATGATGATATACAGCACTGAGGTACTTGACAAATCGGATTTTGGAGGTAGCAAATCGCCAAGAAGCTCCAGCGCACCCTTTGTACTCCGCTTCGCTACACCCCAAGTACCCTCCAGAGTCTCCAAAGCCCACTGAAGACCTCTCGAGCTAGGTTTTCCACTTGCACTGGCAACAGAAGGCGAAGTAGCATTATTGTTGGCCTCAGCTGTAGCCGCTGTACCGTTCGGCGATGCCGAAGTCGTAGGCGGAGCGACGACAACTTCTAGTTTCACGCCCTCCGGTACAAACTCCGTCTGGTGTTCTTGAATATAAGCTCTCATCGCCTTCTCCAAATCACTATGATATGTCTTCTGGCCATCAATGGCGCCTCTCTCAATTAACCCTTTAATGAAACTCCTCCCGGTCCACTCGACTTGTGTCGTCACCACGACCCTTGAACTTATCGCACTAGCATAAGTAATACAGGTACGAGTCTTGACGCTGAACGCGCCACCAGAAGGGACGTCGGGCGTTCGGGTGGTCGTCAGAGTCGACGAATACGCGTTTGGATTGGAAGGAGAGAAATCACAGTATTCGACTTCGTCACGAATTTCGCATTTAGTCTGTTTGGGACCAACGGAACCTGAAAGCGGTTTGATGTAGGACATTGTTCGGGAGAGGTGGTTTTCGTCGCCGGGAGTCCAGTCAGACATTTGAAGATCTGGAAAATGAATAAAAAATCAGCAACATTCCAAGTATCAAGTATACGAAACAACCTTACCAATCAATTTCTGGTTCGTAACCAAAAAATCCTTGATGAACCCACTTGTGAAGACCAGATTATGAATCTTGTCCGGAGTTCCAGGGATAACCGTATCCAAAGCCATCTCCGAGAAATGTTTACCATCCTTCCCACATTTGCAAAACGTAACCTTATTCTGTATGACACCGCCTCTAGGACCGGTATTTGTTATAGCACTACCATCTGCATCACCAATGATAGTGCCTTCGACAATTCCCCCGTTACCACCGCCCTCACGAGATCCAGAACCAATGGATGCGTTGTCCGAAAGGGTGCCGGAGAGGGCCTCGGGACGGACTAGCCGCCAGATGTTGTATATCACGTCGTAAGTAGTGTCCCTGGAGAGGAAAGAAGCAAAGGTGTATTTAGACTGCCGAGTAGTGATGAGGATAGCGTTGGGGATGACAAAGGCAGTCATCTTTTTTTCAAGGGATACTATCTCGTCGATGGGTATAGAGAGCTAGCATTGAGTATATTGTCAAAATCATGATGGGCAGAAGAGTAGGCCATGAAAGAGCGAAGTATGTAAGGTGCACTCACATCGGTTATCCATCCGAGGATATTCGCATGGAAGCATATATGATTTTCCGAAATATACAACCGACCTTGGATAAGAATTTCTCGTTGAAGAGCGCAGCCATAGTCTGACACAACCGTTCCATAGTCAATGATTGAGCACGGAGATGATGACTCAAAACTTACCCTCAATCAAATAGTCACCCTCTGGAATACTCCTGAATAACTCATGGAAATCTGCATTTCTCCTCGAACTCGCGACCGCAAATCCCGTAACGGGCATATCATGAACATCGATTGCACTAGCTAAATCATCCTCATCACTGGAATCCACAGACGAGTCATTACTGTCATCCGACTCCAGCCCGGAATAGTAATCCAAATTCGCAGGATCGGGGATATACTCGGCGTTAGCGTTCGCTCCATTGTCGCTGTGCATCGAAAGACTTGGGCGGTGACGACGGTGTTTACCTCCCAATGAGCCTGAACCAATGGAGGATCGGCGAGACTTCGAGGATCTCGTAGAACGAGGAGGGGAGAATTGAGTTGAGGATGAAGCACCTGCTGATGTACCTGGAAGCATGTACGGCGTGCCGTCACCTAGAGAGGATTTTCTGTTTGAAGCAGAAGTCCCTGTTCGGGTGACAGTATGGAGAGCTGGAGGTGAGAATTGCAACTGCTGCTGGGCACTAAAAGCAGGGTTGGCCATGGCGAGACCAGATGCCGCGATGGCACTTGCGAGACCAGTAGGCTTGGACGTTGGTTGGCGACGCCAAGGTTTCGAGGCCTCTTTCTTTTTGGACGAAGACGAGTTCGGTGGTGAAGCATTGGTGGATCTGATTGACGCGGCATCAGAATCACGCCTGGGAGAAGACAGCAGTCCGCTAGTCGTTTTCGTGTTTGGCTGAGATTGAGTTTTCGCTACAGGTGCAGTAGTCGGAACTTCGTCTGGAGGAGAAGGATATTCGGAAGTTGGTGATTCGACAATGGGCGTCATGTCGTCGACTTCGTGATAAAAGTTGGGTGCAGAAGCATTGCCAGCGCGGGAGTGAGAAAGACTTGTACCATTCATGGATACATTCAAGTTCCCATTGAGTGACCTATTGGAGCTCATTTTTCGAACCTCCAACTCTGGCGAGGGCAACAAACCACCAATAGTCTCGCTATCTTCCTTTGCCTGTTTCTGAGCTTGAGTCTCGGCCGGCAACGACGGCACAGGTGGAATTGGTGATTTTGAGACCGCAAAAGCCTCTTGTAGGCTATGCGTGGAAGATGAAGGTGTGGTAGGACGAGACTTTGTTAATTTAGATTTTGATGGTCGGTCGGCAGAAGATGCCGGCGTTGAAATCGTACGACTAAGTGGGGCGGAGGAATTCCCGTTCAGGCTGGTCGCCGAAGCCGAAGCCGGTAGTCCTTCCACAATCGATGTGTGTTCGTTCTCTCCATCTGGAAGGCCGTCAACATCCAAGCCCAATGCATTCGACCTCGGCGATGGAGGTACAATGGTGAAGTTTGGGTTAACTAGGCTGCTGCTGTCCGATGCATTATCATGTCCATGTACGATCTCTGTTTTGATACTCGGTACTCGACTGTGTGGTTGAACAGACAGTTTCCCGAATTCCGAGGTAGGAGGAGACGTAGTTGCTGAAGATGTTGCTGAAGTTGATTTGCTGAACGTAGATGAAAGCGCCCGGGAACGTTGAGAACTTGTAGTTCCGGGCGTGGGACTAGGACTTCGAGTCCTGCTACTTGGATCTGACTTGTCTCGAGTGTGTCCGCTGGGATTCCGTACAAGTTTTGAGAAAAAATTGGGTGCCATTTTAGTAACCTAAGAGTGCTACCACAATATACAGGATTGAGATAAACGCGCTCAGGAAGATATGACCAACTCTACGCACCAGAAATTTCCAGTATATCCCTGCCTTCTGTCCTTGCAGTTGAATTCCCTGTTCGTGAAAGTTTCGTAAAATGATCCGTTTGTCGTTATCGTTTGGTATATTAGGAAAGCACAAGTGTTAGAGCGTTCAGATCCAACTCCAACTTCCAGCAAGTATGATTGACTGATTTCGTGCGAGTCGGGTTGCCTAGGCCTTTACTACCGCGGTCCCAGCGCAAAATGATATTTGATAATGTTGAGCAACTGGAATCATAAATTCAAAGTTCATGCGCTGATCGATCTGCAAGAGTGAACGCACCTGGAGGAGCCAGCAAGTCCGTACCAAAGCTCAAGCTCTGAGACACCGGGAGCGAGCCCTGAGATACTCGAAAGGAAGAAGTGTAAGTGTTGAACTAAACGAACTTAACTTCTCCATTGATCTGCGCAGACGCGCGCCGCCTGCGCAAGGTTACGTAATAAATACATTCCAAAAAAAAAAATACACAGAGTCATTGTTGTCACTTGTTGCTCCATATGATCTCCAATTGCTCCTAGTTGCCATGAAAAAAAATAACGCGTCTCTCGAAGTTACAAACGCACAAGCTTTACTGACATTGCGCCATATCATTTACCATCCTCATTCCATTCACTCTGCTCTATGTCTATCCAATATCGACGACCCACAAAGTAGTAGAGATAGCCTATGCTCTATGTTCGGAATTCTAAATGACTTTTGTGTCAAATATTCAGACGGCCTGGGGCTAGCTCGCTCAAGAGTCAACGCAGGGAATTCAAGATGAACTCAGAGTGTGGCCATATTCAATTGGAAATCACGGATCGTCGTTCGGACCACCTACGGCCGAATACATACAAGATAACTGGGAAACTTTGGAACCTGGAACCTATCAATGTCATCTTTCCGGAATTCGTAATTACTTCAGTAGACCGCAATGTAGCAAAAAGCGTATAGAGTTTTTCATTGCACCCGATAACCTTCATCTTCCTTCCGCTATTTGAGACCTGGGATTGGTGGTGATCGTGGTCGCTGTTACCATCGTCCTATCTTCTGATCGTCATGAGCCTTAGTGTCTGTCAGGCTCTGTCGGGGTATGTGTCGGGGTATGTTTCGAGCTACATCTCGCTTGAAAGAAAACCCTACCAAAATACAAGCTGGTATTCATCAACTTTCTCTCCGTTTAACCCGTTCATCTTGTCTTCTAGCCGACGCCCTTGATCTGGGCCTTGCATCTGCTGGGTATTGTCAGGGCGTTATCACTCTTGGCGCCGGCGCGCCTCCCGCCGTTCATTAATCTCCCGCCATGGAAACATTTCTCAAAAATTATGTGCATCCGAGACTACGATCGTAGGCTCACAAGAAGTTCACCTAATAGCAAGTGAAAGCTTGAACTTTCGACAAGACTCGCTAGAGGGATACTTTTTACCGTTTGACATTGTCAATTTTGAGTCGTTCTGTTGGAGGCAATGTTCAGGCAATAATAGTAAGCGATGTCTCCGTAGCTCGCCGCTCAGCAATCTTGCGATCTTTTCGGTCCGTCGACCATCGAGCAAAGTTCGGACGTAGTCAGGGACACACCAATGTTCTTTGCAATTCGGCTCTGAGAATTGCCTTAAACAATTGTCATGAATTCTGCGTAATATTGGAGATAAATTTTCCTGGAAATTTTGTTGTAAATTTGTTTTTTTAACAAACTTACCGTTGATTCTTTTGTTCCACGATTCTCGTCCCGTAGAATTTCGTAGCATTCCTTGGCATGTTCGCGGCGGTAGGGGCCTGAGGCTTGAGCTTGATCCTAGGACATCTTGTGATAGAACGTGCATGATGAGGATGATCAGAGGACTGACAACAGTTGTTCTGATTTTCTATACCGTTGAACAAAAGTCAATGGCATCGTATTTCGGATCCGCTATGGCATTTGTTGGCAGAAGGTGACAATTACCTGTTGAATGTATGGGAAAACCCAATAACAGTCTGAGGATGATTATATCGTTGAATATATTAAGACAACGATACCGTGCGCAATTAGTAGAAGCACAAACCTAAACTATTTCCTTCAGCCCTCGAATATCTTTGTATTGACACTTTACAAAAACGACTACTCACGCAAACCCACTCATTTCGGTACCATTCCAAGGATGTGTGCCAGTGGGAGGCCTAGGAAGACACCGTTGCGCGAGAACTGTTCTCCGCAAGAGGTTGCTAATTGGACCCTGTCCCTGATCTTCAGCAAGCAATCGTGTCCCTTTTCAGCCAAACTCGAATAACGGGGAACTAGGAAATAATATTCCGAGGAAATGTCGACATATCCCCACCTAAAAAAGGTCCTTGTGTACTTACTAGTTTGTACAGACGTCTCCGTATCTCTCAGCCTCTATAATTCAATCCTCATTGCCACTGGTACAATTGTATGATGCAATAATACTGGTGTGAAGTCGCAAGAAAAACTCCCCGTTCAAATCCCTGAGTAATTACTAGTTCAATGGTGTGAAGTTGGAGGAAATTGGGAATTTTTGGACAGTGGGGACCCGCGGATTTCAAGAATCCTGCGCTGGTTTTGAGTAGCAGTTCCGAATTGAAAGCTAGTGAGATATTGGAAGCATGGACTGAGTAGACGGCGAAGTACTTGCAGCTCTAGCCTTCTTCGAACACTCACGATGAGCGTGGAGGGATTGACGGGCCTAGACTTGCTCAAAAGAGATGGCTGTCCGCAAGATGAGCTTCGTTGACCTGAGGCAACGGTTGATGACTACCTGACAATCGGAGGAGGAACCTCCATGTGTGAGATAAGTGAAGTAGCATGATGATGAAGTTAAACTCGCTATCTGTTGATGTACATCCTGTATGGTCGTCGGCAAACGTGTAAATTCCGCTGATAGTCCCCAGCATGTTTTGAATGTATCGGTTATACGGCCGAGTGCCAACTTTTTATGCGTACATGCACACTCTATGAGAGAAAAGAGTATATCGCGAGGTCTTCTCACGACGAGAGTCAAAGACATGACCGTTCAACGTTCGTCCACGATGAGAAAAATTAGCATTCGAGGAAACCGAGCCAACTCGGGCCATGGATGGCGATATTGCGCCTGAACGTATCCACTGCCATAAACTTCTGTCTGCTTCGGGTAGATATGAAGCAAAGTGGACTTACACGCGTCTAATCGTTTTCGTGTAACTGAAACGATAAATGGTTATGACAGAATCATAGTATAAACTTAATTGGCGGACGAGATTGAAGCTAGCCTATGTTCTGAAAGGCTTTGATTCATTGTAGAGATTTGAAAATATGCATTTACATCTGTAAACACTTATATATTTGCGATGTCGTCGTATCAAGCGCAAGGGTCGTTAATGAGACTGCTTGCTTAGCCTGCGCCTGGAACTTCCTTTGATGGGATCCTTACTCTTCCCCGTAATACCTACCACCGAGTTCCAACGGTCGAGAATCAGATGTATGAGTTTAATGACCCGGATAGACCGCAACAGTGGAGGCTGAAGCGTCCCGTTCTAGGCAATCTTGAGCTAAGGTAAGGGATTGTTGCTTCCAAGAAGGATTAGTGATGCAAAGCTGGACTAATACTATCACACTATTGCGTTGCTATCGATAACAAGCCATGGAGAGCTACTTGCGTTAAGCTAGCCCCGCGAACGTGAGGACTCCAAAGATGAATCGGTGAAGATGTATGAGCATAAACGCGCCGAAGAATTCTCAGTCTACGGGTATAAGGACTGACGTCTGGGCATGATTATGATTCAAACGAAACCAGACCTAGTCCGAGAAAAGAGATTAACTGATTTTTCGCCTTGTAAGCAGGACAATTCGATTACAATTTCGCTTCACCTTATGAGTAGTAGTGACAACCTTGATACAATGATAATCTCCAACAGAGAGGGAATAGAACGTCGTATCTACGCGCTGTGTAGGCAGGCAACTTACGACAGTGACAGTCTCAAATGTCGTTGTGCAGGAATACACATGTGCAATTGCTAGATGCACAAACATCCGAGTCGTCTGTCTTTCTCTTTATGCTTAACGCATGAAGATCATTATTCTAGGCCTTTCGTACAAAGCCTCCAAGTTCAAGGACTAGATCGTTATGAGTCCACTATCCTCATCAAAGCGACTGAATAAATGTTACTGAACTTTATAGGAAGATTGGAAGATTTGCGAGGGACACTGATGCATTATGGACAGTGTAATATCCCTGTCAGGATTTATCAGCAGGATATGGAGTAAAAAATGTGATACATAATTTTGGGAAATCCGTACAGGGCTCTAAAGAGCTATTATCTTATCATCTCCGAAACAAAGGCAGATTGATCCTAAAAAGGCAAAATTGAACCAGGAGTTGGTCCCTGATGATTGATCTGTCGTCGGGTCGGAGCTTGAATCTGTACCCAATCTGGACTTTGAACCAGCTCACAAATTTTGAGATATTTCGGTCAAAAGAATCACCACAAAATGCTTTGGGAAACCTGGCAAAGTGAACCGGTTTCTCGATGGGAATCTCCGTCGCAAGGAAGTTGCAAAAAAAAAATCCTTTTTGGATTATTGGAACCAGAGCGATGGAGGATTAATCTGTGAGATGTATAATTGATTCCCTTCCGAACCTTTCTTGTCCTCCGCTATGCAGGTCCATTAAAGGAGTAGAGTCTTTGAAGACCAAAGGGCCTCAATTACCTGGGTACATCAGCGGATTATCCGAGTGACGCACAGGTGCTTATTTTTCTTTCAATTTATTTGTTCCGGCTTTTTGGGTATATGTGGCTTGTCTTACATTTGTCATGGATTGTTTGCAAGCCAGTGGTGCAATTGGCAAAAAGTTGACTTCATTTATCGAGATCGTCTCATGCTTGATGCATACTGACCAGATTTATATCTCAGATAGAATTTGTCGGAACGAACCTGCACTTGTATGATCAAATTATTTCTATCCTCTTAACTTCTCCCCAAGGTTGATTGGAATTTGTCAAGTGTTCGATTCTTTCCTATTCCTTCCATTCTCCTCATCCATGTCCTTGTCGTCACTTGACAGTCCGATATATACCACATTCGACTCTTCTCCTTCCCCCAATTCTTCAGCCACTTCATTGTCAAACGAGGAGGAGTTTGTACCGCGCATGGACTCTACAGCGACTGCCTCAGCAGAGGGTAGTACTGCCTTTGACTATGTTCAACAGCAACACCACGCGTTTGCCGGAACCAATGTCTGGAATTCCGTATCAAAGAAAAATTCGCTTAGCTCTCAGCACCCACTTTCTATCTACATACCCACTACAAAACCAGTTGCCGTTCATCTATCTACTCACGACGTTCAACCTCCACACTCTGTCCTCAGCCTTGACGGCGAGGACTGGGTAAGGTCGCAAAGCGTCAACTGTCCTCCCCCTTCCGCTACATCAAGCAACTCGAGTCCTTTGATAAATGCCGGTGACTGCAGACAAGAGTATCCCGATTACAGCACTGTGAGTTTTGATTTTTACGGCCAGGGCTTCTCCCTTACTTTCACTTCTTTTCGACTAGAACAATCGGGATATGCATGAACAACCTATACAACACGCCCTTTCGCATTCCCAGTCCTTACCGCATTTGCATTTATCGCGGTATCCAAATCAACAGTCCCGAAATCCTCCGTATCCCTCTATCTATCCTTCTAGCGTTTTTAATCCTCCTTACAACTCTCATCAGCACAGAGTTGATGCTTCGTATGCCCACCGCTCGTATGACCCTACCTCGGCAGCTCCTAGCGAAGTATCTCCCACAGACTCACCCTTGCTCTCTCCGTTTATTCAAAGCGAACGATACACTGGTAATGGGAATACACAACACTCGCCTTACAATACCTTCGCCATACCGATGAGCACATATGCCTACAACCCAGCAGCGGAAGGAATGGGACACCATCAATCCCAAACTATACAAGGCGCTCTCGATGATGATACAAAGGGGCATGCTTCACCTGGTCGATACGAATACACCATACAATACAAGCAAACGACAGCCGTTCATGTTCAACCTTCGGAAGAGCAAGTATGCATCCCCCGATTCGTGAGCGGTCATGAAATCGGAGGGATAGAAAATCACGACGAAGATGCAGAAGTCTCGCCGCAGGATGCAGACGTCAATCATAAACGCGAGGAAGATTTCTCTCAGTGTAAGAGGTCCTCTTCCCTCAACAGCTCATCGGCTTTGTTTGCCAGTGGTTCATCTTCCAAATTGGCGTCCTCTTACAGCGCTGACCAATTCGACGGTCCTTCGAATATATATCATTGTGACATGCAAGGTGACCAGGACTCGTATTCTGAGGAAGATGGGGAAGAAGAAGCTGAGAGTGATGAATACGACTGCGACGATCCAAATGACGGTGAATACGTCTACCGAGACCGGTCGCGCGCGGCTAATCGCCAACTTGGACATTTAGTACCGTTCACGGGGGAAATGAATGGACCAGACGGTCTACAAGGAGCTCCTAGGGCCGTGGCAACATCAGGACGGAGGAGAGCTGCCACCGAATCCGCTGGTGATGGTGTGACTTCTTACAGCTCCTTCCCGTCTAACGATTATGCGTCCGGATCTTCTGCATATGACTGGAATGTTCATCATTCCAATCCTCCTTACGACGTGACCTCGAACAGTGCACCTTTGGTCGGTATACGTACTCGTGCGGGTACCACGGTAGGTTATCCCACGCTAGCCAATCGTTACTCGCCCTATCCTACCCATGGTTCGGTCTACGACGAATATACTGTCCAAAATGAATCAGCTCGGTCTCGTAGGACCTCTTATTCTTCCGAGACGTCTTCAGCCGGTCCTCTTCTTAACCCGAACTCCCCTCTCACTCCTGGTACGCCTCTATCGCCTAACATGTCCTCGAGTTCATCCATGTCAGGCTCTACTGCCATGGGTTTTCCTGACATGGATTCGCTAAACTATGGGGGATCAGGAGGACGAAGGAAGATTCGCCCATTTAATTCACTTCCTGTACCTATACCTGTCCCAAACCTGACGAAGAAGTCTCGTGGGCGCAGAGTTCCAACCGTTCCGACCATTGATAACAGTACTCGTAAAAACAGCACTGAATACAGTCATCCTTCCACTAGTGGTCGAGGAGGAAAGGGTGTTCGAATTCATATGTGCAAGGTCCCGGGGTGTGGAAAATGTTTTGCTCGAGGTGAGCATCTGAAGAGACACATTCGCAGTATACACACGTATGACAAGCGTGAGTTATATCAGTGTCGCTGTGTATCACCCACTAACTAACCGTTATCGTTTTACAGCGCACAAATGTCCTTATCCTGGGTGTGGCAAAGATTTCAGTCGACACGATAACCTGGGACAACACATGCGAGTCCACAAAGACTACCAACCGCCGCGGTAACTTGGCGCATTTCTCGTTATGCCTTCATCTCGTTCTATTCCCTTATGATATAGCTCGGCAGATGTGCTTGACTTTGTTGTTTCACGCTCGGATATTGACAATGTTATGTCTGTTTTTTTTTTCGTGTCCAACTCTTCAATTGTTTGCTCTTTATTGTTATTCGTTCTAATCATTTAATTATTGTGTTTGGTTGTCTTCATTAGCACCAGTGTCTCCGTCGAACTCTCGAGAATATTCCCTCAATCTAAAACTGACCCTTGTAAACACCTTCCCCTTCTTCCCAAATCCTGTGTCACCTATCACTGCTTCTTTCACCCATTTCTTCAACCTTACTCGTACTGCTCCGTGATCAGTTCCCACCAAAGGTTCTCTATGCGCCCTCCATCTCCGCCGGATATTGCATCGCTGAGGCTATGTCTCGTTCACACCGCTGCATGCTTCTATACGTCCTTTCACTCAGGATCACCCATGTGCTTAGGGCTTTCGTGGAAGCTCGATGAAGATAACGGAATCCAGGTATACTGTCACTAGACCATATACTATCGCATCATATACTTATTACCACGGACTCCCTTACATTTACAAGATGCGCATACCAATATAGTACACTGTATATAACATATGTAACACATAAGTTATAACATGAGAAAGCGCCTAATAAACATTAGGCGCTCAAAATCGGCTTCCCCGGCCCGCAACATGAGGTAACCGCGTTCCAACGAATATCTGGCTCAGGCTAAAAAGATCGCCAAAGTTTGACTTTGCGACGTTCGAATGAGTGTTTCTGCTCAAAGCTTGGAAGATGCTGCTAATATAGCCACCGAATTCATATATAGTCAGTCCCAAATCAACTCTGAACCTGAGTTGGTTCTAATATCTCAATTCTAGGTCTTGACAACATACCTAATGAAATAAAACACATCTTGGAAGAGATCACCCACAAGGAAACTCGAGCTCAAGGTCGGGTTCAATGCTGACCCAAAAATTTCTACTTATAGCTCTTTATAGACTTGCAACACCAAATAGACTCAGATAGCGCTCGGTGGATTCGACACTCGCTTCGAGGAGCTAATGCTAATGCACTGGGCTCCTCACCTTCTTCACTTTCTCCTTCAAAACCTATTGCACATCTTCCTGCAAAAATCAAACAGTGTTACGCTGAAATTGAGCAGCTCTCCGCCGAAAAGATCGTACTTGCTGAACGCGTGGTTGATCTCATAACCCGTACATATACGCGTCTCGGTGCCGATCTTAATCGTTCTCGCGTTCTGCAAGGAGAACGAGAACTCTCGTCAGAGTTCACTCGAAGCATGGGTGTATCCGCTTCTCCGTCCCAGACCGGAGCGGTACCAAGTGCTAATCATACCGCTGCGATTACTGATGGTCTGAAGCAAGCTCTTCATTCGGGTCTAATAATGGAAAATCGCCCGGCTATGGTAAATACGCCTTCGACTGCACCACCTCCGAAGAGTATGTAGCTCCAGTTTTATCCCAGTTTCACTAATTTCTGCGCCAACAGAACGTAAGGTCACTGCTTCCGGGGCTCCTTCGATTAAATTACCCCCGAGTCGTTCGATATCTCCTGCGGCTTCAACTACAAAGGCAGCGTCTCATACGCGCTCGCGACTCTCGAGGCAGAGTTATCCTCCCCCACGTCAGGTCAAAATTGAAGAGCCAGAGGAAGAAGAAGAACCAGAGGCCGAAGGGGAGGACGAAGACGATGATCACAAATTATACTGCTTCTGTCAGAAACCCAGTGCTGGAGATGTATGTATAATATGTTGGTCTTTTCTTTGCAAGCTTACTCATGAATATTGCAGATGATCGCATGCGATAATAATTCTGGATGTCCTTACGAATGGGTATGTATTTTTTGGTCCTGTTTCATATCTGAAACTCACTTGTTGCAGTTCCATCTTGAGTGTGTCGGTATCACAGAGCCTCCTCCAGATACGACGAAGTGGTACTGTCCGCACTGCATAGACAAAGTGACTGCGAGAAAAGGAAGAAAGAAAAGTGCAGGCTGATGTAGGATAGAAGACATACGCGGTGCCACTGTATTGTTCTTTCCCGATAAACCGTGCTTCAAATCGTTAAGGTTCAAGCTTGGATATTTTCGTCTTGCCTCAAAATTAGTAACTTAGAGCCAGTCGCACCCAAGTGGGTCTGGTGATACGATTTCGATATGTGAACGTAGGTTTCCGTAGGTTCAAGCCAGTTATCCGGCTGGCCTCTCAACACTAGGTAGAAGTTTGTGTTTCGACGATCAGGTTTCCCAGAGGTTTGAACAAAGGCACAGATGTGCACTGGATGTAATTCAAGGTGATGTCACTTCTTTATCTCAACGGGAGGCTTCGTGTCAAGATTTTCCGCGCGAAGGCAACTCTTACTCAGCGGTGGTCGGCTCTGCTCACAAGATGGTGCACGGAAATTACCTGTTTTCAGTTCCGGTCGTTCGCTATTGTCCAGTTTCCGCGACCGTTCTCCAGCTGCGATAAAAATGGACAACAGTAAATTGCACTTCGTTCTGATTTCATTAAGTTGTATTCAGTGTATGGAATGCATTGGAGCGCGTAGACCCAAGCCGGTTCATAATTTCGTCATGTCCAAAATTTGCCTGTCGAATACATTTTATCCCTCCGTGCGTTAGGTGAGCATAAGAATCGGGAGATACATGTGCATTACCATCCCGTGGACTTAAAGCCTGGTTCAAGGCGGCAGAATCAACTTCACAGAGAGGTTTCGAAATTTCTTTAGTACTAGATGGTCGTTATATTGAGCTCACATGCCGAGGAAGTCGCGAAGAAATCGTCAAAGCCTGAGAAGACGAACGCATAGCAAATTCGTCGTGGGAGAATGAAAACAATGACTGAACCTATGGGTGGCTTCATCATCTGAAGAATACTATAAGTTAGTCAATATTCCGATCGAGAAGGTGTTATTGCTGTCAGTATGACAAAGACAGTCAAATATGATAGCTTGGCCTTGGCACCACTGCTAGTAGCTGGAAGAGCTTTAAATAGAGTATGGCAATTCAATATTCAACAGATTACTGGTACTAGGCCACATACTAAGTGCTCTGGAGAGCTATTTTCGAGCTGGAACGGAGGAACACCGTTTCCGCGTCAGCTTAGCTTGCCGTATCATTCATGAGGGCGGCTTGGGAATGAACAATGTAAGTCAGTGTAAAGATGTGATACATGCAAAGCCGAACAGTCCTTAGACCTCGAAGAATCGTTCTTCCATCGCACCGTTAAATGACCCAAAACAAAGGCCCGACCCAAGCTGGTACTCCACATCTCAGTATGATCTCCGAACTGTTTCGGGACACTGGAATAATCTGACATAAATGATCAACTTATCGATGTACACAAAACAGTCCTATGGCAAACACCTGTCCCTGCATGCACTGGAAATCGTTTAGAAAAAACTGAAGTTCCGATGACATGTAGAATGGTGGGATTTGTTGGCTCACTCTGGTTTGCCTCGCAGACTACATGAGGCACTGCTCCACGGACAGGCTTCGATCTGCTGGCTGCACTAGCATCCTCTACTTAGCTAGCATCAGCACCGCTAAGCCCATGCTTCCCCATGCAGTGGTACGACAACAAGAATGATGATCAGTCGGCAGTGACACCATCTGAAGATGATATCATTCAATCTGTCATGGCGCTCCCGGTGTTCAAGAGAATTTTTGGAGAAAGCAGAGAAAGCAACTTTGAAGGGACCAACCTGGACCCACCGCAGGACGAAATAAGCGCCTACTGAGAAGCTAGGTTTATTCAGAATGTACATAGCTTGAAATTCCAAGGTAAAACCTGGGGGTACATATCATAAAAATCCTGATAAATCCTGATCAAATTGTACAAGCCACCGATTTACGTGCATTAAATCGATGAGATCAATTCCTCCCAAGACCGCACAAAGCTAATGCAGCTTTGAGCATGTCCTCCTCGACACCGGGATAGACATTCCCTACAGGTTCGACGTCATGGCCGACTTCCCTTCTCATTCTATTTTCCTTCTCTGACATGCTGAACACAGGGCTCGTACTGGAATCTGACCTCGTAAGGACAGGTTTTCGCAGAGTGATCGTGTGGTTTCCATCATCATCCTCTTCCAGGCTATCGCCTGATTTTGCCGCTAACCTTCTTCTCGCACAGGCCCACTCCAAAGTCCGCGTGCGGGTAAGTTCTCCAAACTCGACGTAATCCCTCGTAGATGGACTGAGGACTGGAAATGGCGGCGAAGAAGGCATGGCTTCCCAGATAGGTCGCGCTGGGTCGCGCTGACGAGTAGGCGTACGTGGGGTAGACTGCGGGAGTTCTGAGCGGGAAGCAATACGGTCCAGAGATGGTCGTGTGCCCGACGGCAGCGACGTTACTGGCGTAAATATATATGGTAGCAACGACGGTAAGGAGCGACGAGGCTGATTGTTGGAATTAGTCGCGGAGCCTTTTCGTTCCATTTGGCGTTTATTTTGGAACCAAACAGTTACGGATTTTACTTCCCTACAGCGAAGACGCGTAAATCAGTTCTTCAGGCTTAGTGAAACCAGGCTCATTACGCACATGTTCCCAGCCTTCGCCAGGGTCTCGCGATCCTGCCTTGAGGGATGAGAGTTATGGTGAAAAAGATTCTCAAGCATCATGAGCTGAACGTTGTTAAAACGTTTCCTGGTTCGCCTGGAACTAGCCGTTCTCTCGGTATCATCGAAGGACTCAATGCTAGTCATGGAGGAGGATCTAGAGATGGAGTTTGAGGGTACATCATGCATAGTCAGAGAGACGAGGAACAGGAATGAGGAAGTAGACCGTAAACCGCGACACGTTGTTTCTTTGATTCCGTTTGATGTCCTTGAGGTTAGGGCTTACACGGTCGCGTACATCACGTGCGTGGTGTTTCTTACCTAACTTTTGCTTACACAGCATCTTTAGTATGCGATTTACTTCAAGGCAAGTCCCAAACATCATACTCGAGTACTCGTTCAACTTGCGCTGAAGGCTTCATCCGCACTCAATGACTATTATTATCTTGAACTTCGGACCTTCCTTCTCCTCACTTGAGGGCGTATGATCATCGAAATACTGACAGGATGTTCATGATGCCTGAACAGGTCGCACTATTCACTCAGCGAAGATAATAGACGAAGCTTCTTCAATGATTGAATTGCTCGCGATCACATTCTTTCCACCTAGTGATACCTACTTGGCAAATACTCCGACCTGGCTATCAAGTTCTACGCTATCATCACGCGGAGACATTCAAATATTCTATGCTGGTCTCCTTCCTTGGCTGCAATGGTTCCGTGAATACGCCGACATTTACTTTAAATGGCCGAACTTTCTTCAAAAGCTAGCTTCCTGTTCCTAGATGTATTCACTACCGTCCGTCAAATCCAACCTAGCCAAGGCGAGAACTTGTGAAAGGTACGTGCGCGACATGTGTATGACTTGCGTGCCTTGACATGGGCTTCTAGCTGTATACTATACCGATAATGTCGATACATAAATCTCCCTGTAGACAGCTGCTTTTGGCTGTCTGTCGTCTCTCCCTGAACGTTTTTACAATCTCTTCCTGAGCTTTGATGGCACCTTCTCAGTCAATCGGGATTCTGGTGGCCTGTGTCGCTGCATGGGCCACTTTGTTCAAGCCTTCTGAAAGATCTGTCCCTCCGGTGATTGTACAACAGCCGCTCAGTGCACTGTGGGATCTCAATATCCCTCCTTCCGAGAACGGAACCGGACATCTCATATTTCAGAGCGTTAGCTCGTTACTACAGCATTGGCCCAATGCGCGATATCGAAATGGTTCGTCGAAGTCGTTGTTTGTTTGTTCTTTGTGAATGTGTTCCGTGAATCCCAGGACACAATATTGTACCAGGTTCGATACCCATAGGAACCGCCCTTTACCACGGTCGGTCAGACTCAAACTATCCCAAAGGCGCAGATTGGACTGCCACTGACCCAGAACATTCGTTCCTGTTCTGCAAACGACCGTGCTGGCATCTTACCCTTGTCACCACTCGACCACTCAAGGTCTTGTATTTTGATGGCAGCAGCGCAGTCAAGATGCATGGAGGGTCAATGGATAGTCAAGATATAGTCCTCTGGGGAGAAAGGAGAGCGGACAGGGTGTTCAGTGAAGAGGAACGGTTAGAGCAGCTTTGCAAATGGGGAAGAAAGTTTGAGTTGGATGGTTTTGTCAGGTAAGTAGGTTTCTCATGCTGTTCGATTCAAAAGAACCATGCGAAAATATTGTCATCAGGATGGAAATGAACTTGTGCGTTTGTCTAGGTACTTTAACTCTCGCCTCTTTAGTAACTCGGTCATTGTTATCGCAGTGAAGTCATGCTCTGTGATTTTGAATCAGGCGTCGAAACCGTTTCCTTTCTCCACCTCTCAAATGCCTCTCCTTCGGATCCCAAATCATCTCCATCTACAAGCGATGAAGCGAAAGATCATCTGTCGGACTCAGTGGAAACTGAATCTGACTCTGAGATGGACGTGTGGATTGGTGGCGGCCTCAACCCTGCGGTTACCATTCGAAACTTTGAACTCATGCATTCCAGCTCCCAGTATAACCAATACCCAGGAGATATCCGCATCAATCTTGACCTGACTCGACTCGTCAGTTTCTATGATTTGGAACTGGCGCCGTCCTTGATACGAATGCGGACCGGTATCAGAGACAAGGGCGGTAGATGGTTATACGATTTAGCTCAGATTGAACCAAAGGATGTTGATACTCTCCATCAAAAACTCCGCGAGGCATTGGAAGATGATCTGACCAGAGTCACCAGCGGTGTGGATTGGCAAACGTTATTCCAGGTTGTTATCAAGCGCTTCGGCACGCGTTTAGAAAATATGCGTTACGTTGTTATGGATTCTGCTCATCACTCAGGGTCAACGATCTTGGATGATGAAGATCGGGTCCTAAAAGCTTTTGCACAGATTAATATCATGCTCACTCCGTACATTCCTTCCGGGCTCCGATTCAGGGAATATGAGGGCCGCTCCACGACACCGCTAGCTTGGGCTTCACCCGCCTACGACCTGTGCAGTACGAGTCATACATCATACATCGCCAAAAATCTCTCCAGACAAATGACAATCTCGGAGAAGTTACTGTTGGGCGCAGTGCAAGATACCACAAAAGAAATATGTAGAGTTTTAGTGAAGATGTGGGCCACCGGCGTAGAAGCTGGCCTGGATGCAAAGTATTGGGTGCGTCGCATCGGGGGACAGGCTAAACGGAATCGTCAGGATGACAGGTTCGGTGCCCTGGCCAAACAGTGGTCCGGAGAGATAGAGCACTTGATGGACTGGCTCGACTGGCATATGTGGGTGAAGTGTAACCCAGCTTGTAATGATGAGGTAAGTGCTAGTCTCTTTTGTCAAGACTGGTGCTGATTTTTTTTTGGCTCGGATAGGAAATGTGTTATATGCCAACTTGGCCTTTTTTTGGTGGTCCACCTCCGGGGCCTGCGGCCAACGTGGAGAATCCCCCTGTTATGGACTCTAAAAGCGGTTCGGACAATAGTAACGAATGGGAGAGACCTATGCCAAAATGTATTAGGAAAATAGCACCTTATTCATTTTGATATTTTCCCTTGGAGTTCAAGCTCAAGCGCGATTTGCAACATTTATTGCAATATCTCAGGCCTTTTTTTAGCCTCAACCCTTGAGATAAAATGACGTCGACTCGTCGGAAATTGGGCATCCATCCTTCTTTTCGCTTGCTCTGTGCTGGTTCTAAAGTTTCTAAGGGCTGCTCATCGTCACACGTTCGAGCTGCCAACGTTATTGAACACAAAGCTCGAGAATGTATGTACTCGTCCTTCTCTTGATTCTGAACCACCACCATCAACGTTTTTTACAGCCGTTCTACAGCCTCACCAATGAAATTTTCCCTCGACCTTGTTGAGTCTTTCGCTTTCAGCCGGACAGGTGCATGGTCGGGGTATGAAAGGACATGAGGCAGTAGGGTTGAGAATATCCGGATGTACTACGCCACTTGTGGAGGAGCTGATTCCGTCTCTTGCAGATTTATTGCTATGAGGGTAATGATCACGTTTGTAAAGTTCAATTCAGCGCGTTATCTATCCGTTTAGTTCCTTGCACCCGAAGCTTCCGAATTCGTCCAAACCTCCCTGAGTTGTCCATTTGTCGCTTGGACTTGCCGCCCCTGTGAGCTTCCTGCTGCTGTAATTTCTGACGTTAATAGTGCGTGGTATGTCGCGTCGTAACGGCTAAAAGTTTACACTCATATGTTGGTTTTTTCTCAGGCCCGTTCCGCTTCACTTTGTGGACGCTGAAGATACGCGAAAATAGACTTGACTTGCGCTCGATTTGATTAGATTATTTGAGCAATCTCTGAGAGCCCACCTACCGAATGTTTCTGTTAATCCCAAGCGCGATTGCACCGGTGATGGATGCATCTGTGGGTTCTGTATGACCACCTGCTGTTCCTGTCCCTTCTGAATGTGGCGTTGCAGTAACTGCAATTGCCAACTACACTTCCCGCGTTGTTGATACCAGCTTGCCTGAGTCTGACAGGTAGGAAGCTCTGAGATTTATTGGTATAACAATTCATTCTTATTCATCGTTATGGTTTTTATGTTAATCACGTTTGTCCCAGACTATGGAATTCCTTTCAAATCAGAACTCAAGCATGACTTATCCACGTAGCTCTTCCAGTGCCTAGGTGACATTGGTCAACCTCTTCATGTAAAGGATATTGACCGAAAAGGAAGCGGTATTCACGTCAAGTGCGCAGGAAGGAAGTCCAATCTGCATTCTGTTAGTTTTTTTTTCTATTTTCCACGCATCATCCCAAACTCCTAGCTTACCAGATATCTGTGTAGCTTTGGGGTCAGTTCGGATTGCAGCCCTTATAATTGGATCTTGTCTCAAGTTCTCTGCAGATGATAGGATTATAAACAAGCTGCTCTACGACGAATATGATAGCTCTGTTATCCAATGGGTTAATGCCCTGACTAAACGCATCCAGGTCTGCAGGGTCGTCGTCATCGTTTTGATTAATCGCCCAGTGTTCGACCTCTACTAGACTGGCGATTCCTAAGCCTCAGCTAGCAGCTGTATTACCTACTCGCCTAATCCCCGCTTCCTCTGGGAGCCTTTCAACACGCAAAATGTACTGGAGCCGTCTTCGGACGATACTGTGAGCCGCCCTCTCATTTGGGCCAAGGAATCCAATGCTTACGACTGCGTACGTGCCTTGACGTTAAATTTAAATTATTCACATGTCGCTCATGTATCGATTTGTAGTCGTTTGTATGGACCTATGATTCTTATGAAGACCTCTGCTCCGAGGATAACGACACCCTGGCGCCGTGCCTATCATCGAATTGCAGATCGCGGTTGGCAGCTTAGCTGAATGTTCTATTTGATGGAGAGAGTAATTTGCCTTGAAACTTATTACAGCAAGATCCTGCTGAGCACTCGCTACACCCAGTATAGTTTAATCCAAATTTTTCTCTCGTTACTCACATTCGTAGTTCAAATTATTAGCTAAGAATGAATGTGTCTGTAATATTTTGTTTTCATTCGTTCACTCTCTGGCCTTTCTCCCCTCTGGACCGAATCCATAGTGATACAACCACGCCACAGCAGCCTTGAACGCACCTTCTTTACCTGCTTTCATCGTTGGATCGCTCAAATCCCCTCTGACAGCGAACCCATGTCTGCATCCATCAAAGTACTCGCGCTTGTACCCCGGAGCGAATTTGTCACCTCCGAGGATAGCGTCGGCTTGTAGTTGCGCTGGCTCGGGGAATTGTTTGTCGATGGTGCAGGTGTTGAGGAGCAGTGGAGCGCTGGAGATGGAGAGGTATTTCTGTGACGGGACAGAGATAGAGATGTTAGATGGCCTCACTGATATTAAATCAAGAGAAAGAGAACTATACCTCGAAATCATCCGGAACCTTCAACAATGATGGATGACTCGCGATAGATGCGGAAATAATGTTTTCAAAGGCCAGATCAAAGACAAGCCTCCCTAACAGTATGATAGCTCAATGATTTGAAAGAAAGGCTCAGAAGGCAGAAAACTGACATACCACCGTAGCAATACCCAGTCGCCGCGAATGTTGTTACACCTTGAGTTTTGAGTGCAGCGATGACTTTGTCAAGGAGAGGACGCGAAATGACAGTATTGTGGCGACTGAACCAGGATGGGTAGTCGAATGCTCGACGTTTCTCCTGTATGACACAATCCGGTCTTTAGAATGCAAGTAAGACCAGGAGAAAATAGACCCGATGTACCTCAGATTCAAGAAAATCAAATGGTATGCCATCTTTTTCGAAAAGATCTGGGGCTACGGTCTTTTTGTGTGTGGGGGAGATTTTTTTTTTCAGCATCATTGCTGTTGTAGATGAAGGTAAAGACAGAAGAAGAAAAAACCACGAACCTTGATACCATTCCTGGCAAAATCATCTACCAAGAGCTGAATTCTCCAAATCAATGCTCATGTTTCTAAGCAGCCTTGAAAACCCAAGATTAACAAACCTGTGCATTCGGTAACTGTGGTCCAAACACATCGCAAAGAAAGAGAAGGACTTTGTCTTTCTGGTAATCACCGGTAGGAGTGCCGACGTAGGATCCGACTCCGTTGATGATTTCCCATTGCCCTTCAGGAGAGCCTTCATGTCTAATACCTACGACTGGTTAAAAAGTGCGCACATCGACTGTTGATGATTCAAGAATACCTTTGATACAATCCTCGCACAGACTCATTCTATGTGATTTCTAAAACCTGGAAAGTGGGGTAAAAGATTCGGAGAAGAGACACTGAGAGTAGTCGGACCCTCTGAGAGGATTTTATAACATGATTTCTGGAACGTTTCCGAGATGAGATAACGGGTTTGACATCATCTGCAAATTGATGGGTGCAAATCATTTTCGTCGTGCAGCTGAAGCGCGAGACTCAGAAAGTTCAAAGATGTCCAAATGGAGACGGGTTAATTGTACGCACGTTATAGGGAACTTGCGATATTATTGACGGTTGAATTGTGCAACCAAGGAAGGGTGAATCGTGGATTTATATATTATGGCCAGAGGAGCCGTAGCATGGTCAGATCAATTGAATATTTACATTCAATTTCCCCGGGCAGTCACAAGAACGAGTCAAAAGAGGATTCATACGCAGATCGGAGCAACCAGGAGCAACCACACCATCACTGACTGACAAATACGTAAATCTAACTTGTATGGTCATGGCGCAGATCCCTAATGATTAGACATAAAGCTGAAATACCTTTAGCAGATACCAAGTATCCAGAAACGGCGCAGATACGCAGGCCTACTGCCACCGCAACGTCGAATTCCGTCAAATTCATCAGAATGATATGAGTACTCATATACCGAAACAAGTCCAAGCCATGTTGCTGAACAGATGATCGCAGGCATTGAATTCATAGGTGGAGAAGGAGGTCCCGCTTCTCAGACGACGTATCACAAATATGCATGCCGTGTCCACCACTCATTGGTCTCCCCCGATCTCAAGCATCCTGTCTCGAAAGACATTGGCAATGCATCCGCAATGTCATCTTCCGCTAAATTCACTGTAACCGACTTGATCTTCACTGTCATCAGCTCAAAAGGCGTAGTTTGAACCATTTCTAGCAAGTACGCATCTATCTCAGACCACTCTGAATACCGTCTGCGGAGGTGGGGATCCTGCTTGATGGCGCGGTGAAACCCAAGGTGTAGCAATTTAACGGTGCGAATGGGCAGCGGCTGCGATCCTATAGGGCGCGTGTCTCGACCTGACTGGATGGCCATAGCGCTTTGATACAAAGACCAGATGATGTGTTCCAGACTGGAGCTATATAACGCGGAGTGTGATATGAGCTGAATACATTCCAGACAAGGAAGGTCAGGGAAACGGAGCTTGAGATGGAGGGCTATAGATTTAAACAAAGTCAATCAAGCAGAAGAAGCAAGAAACAAGAAGGAAACAGACTCGATTCGTCTATGTCTAAAGTGAGATGCGTCAATGACCGACGCGACTTGGACAATAGAAACATGTAGTCAAAGTTATCTGGCATCGCAGATAAAGCAAGATATTTTGTATTCCTTGTAGAACTTGCGCCTGCGTTCAACAGAGCGTCTTCGATCAGAAGTAAGGATTCTTCATCGAAACCTCTAAGAAAAAGACGCTCGAGAGACAGATTGTTGGCTCGTCGAGCATCTGCTGATGACGGATGACTGTATTTTGCAGTTATAAGATCATAATCGTCCGAGGAAACATTCGGAACCTCTTCTCCTGAGGGATACACAGGCCGATTTCGCACTAACAATGGCGCGTGGTTGGGAAACATAACATTTATATCTAATTCAGACGAGGAAGAGGTGCAAGGTAACATGAGTCCTCCAAGGCAAAGTGATTTAATTTTGGGAGCGTTTTGAATGATAATGTCCAGAAGGGCTTCAGCGTTTCGTGTGGAATTATACTGCTCCAATCGATATCCGGGATATTCATCAATCGAAACGTGGTCCAGAGTGTCTGCGCAAGATCGAAGAAGCATACCCAGTTGGTATCCGGGAGACACAGCGGACTCGTCTCCGGCTCCCATATGATAATCATCGAACGGTGGAATCCAGCCCAGTACGCTCCATTGGATGTGAATGAAACACAGGTTCCTAAATGGTAATGCGTGAATACCCGCTTGGTGTCCCCAAGGTAGATCAACCGCATCCCATCTTTCCTTCTGTTTGACACTGAAATCTTCATAACGTGAAAGATCCCGCATGAGAATAGAATCTACAGCGTGTGTGTCGCTCCCAAATCCGAGCCATCGATGGAAATACTCCTCAGCAGTGACCTTTCGACCTCCACCGATCCGGATGGAGGACTCGAGTCGTAGACTACGGACATAAGGAAGCGAGGGTGTTACTGATGATAGGAGTAACTTTTGAGCTTGTGGATTCTGAGCCAAGGAGGAATGAAGAAACTGCCGGTCTTTAGGAGACAGAGGGTAGAAGTAGCGGCTACTGGGGTGTGTACTCGAGGCTTTGCGTTTTAGATAGTTGTAATACTCCTTGATCTCCTTTGGGTCCTGAGGAGCAAGGGTGATACAACTAAAGAGATAGTATCGAGCTCGGTAAAGCCATGGCCACCCTACGAGAGACAGATTCTTGAGATGTTCTGTAGAGTCAGAAGACTCGTCCACGAAGCGGTCGATGAGCTCCTGGGGAAAGTCTGGCATGAGAAGGGGTAAGTTCTAAAGTCCAGAACCAAGGTTCATTAGAATCAAGAATCAACGTAAACGTAAACTGGCTGAAATCATCAGATACAAATCGTGAGTAAAAGCACTTTTGAGAGTAAGCTGCCCGCCTGTCACATATTAGTAAATTGTTGATCTCGTTCTGTTGCGCCGAGGGGTATCATACAAGTGATAACAGTACCTACGAGATTTGAAGTACCTGAAGCAAATACAAATAATAACCGAGAAATTTTGCAGAGGCAGCCGGCCCGCACGGCTTGCTACGGCTTTCTCTTCTCGTCGACCTTTGTCTCGGCAACTTGTGTTCTTCAGCTTCTTTTTTTCTCCTTCGCGCTCACCACCTACCTTTACAAGTCGCACCGTCAAAACTTGAGGTCAATCTCCATCCCAGGTTTCCAACGCGAAAGACATACCTTCTTATGCGTCCACCTATGCTCAGTACACCAGTGGAAACGCTCATATCATCGACATCGGTCGTAATGTTACCAACGTCAACGCCAACGCAGTAATATAACTTCCTTCCCTAAGCCTACCACTTCTGGGGCGAAACACGAACCTGCTTCCTGCAATGCTACGTTGATGTGTGAATGCCAGCGGACGACAGCCGATTTACTTCAGAAGTTACCAAAGATAAATAATCTTGGTTTTGTCTCCGATGAGTTTCCATAGAGAAGAAACAGCAAGAAGCAAGGAGTCAAAGTTGGTCTTTTGATGTCTTTATGCGAGATTCAAATTCATGAGGGAGTTGATACCGCTGTTGCAAACAGCGACGCTGGTGTGGATGCAAAGGCGTATATTGTATATGGGCCTGAGCTCGCAATGACCATCGACTACGAAAATTGGTCTTCAAAGAAGAGATACTCGCTTTGGAAATGGAGTGTAGAAATGTATGGAGAAACATTGCCTGAAGGAAAGGTGGTCGTCGCATCGGAGCAGGATGCGTTGCAAGAGACTGTTTTTTCCAAGTAGATTTTCTCTGTTCGATTCCATTGAAACGGGATATAACAGCGTTCAGCGGATTTGGGGATGAGAGCGGTATATTAGCGCTTCACCACGTCGGAAATATATAGAACGAGCAAACTTTGAACACTGGACCATAATCTTACCTACCGGTCAAGCATACAGTGCTTCTTTACCAGACAACTTACATTCTAAATACTCATCGCTGAGAATCCTGAGTCAAAATCGTGTCTGCACAATACAAAACCCATGCAGACAAGCACTTTCCACAAGCTATTTGAGCTCACAACAGATGCACCACGAGAATTGAAGCATGTAAAGTTGAACAAGAAATGCACACTCAATTGCGAAGGTGATTCGTGCGATGTCGTATTTCGCCCCTCGCAAAGGCCCGACAGTGTGTACTAATACTACAAGGGATACTTTGGATACATTAGTGAGATTACTGTATGATACAGATACGGTGCTGAGCAATAACATAAATGTGGACGTAGGAACCAAAGATAGAATATAGAAAAGAGGTTCAGAACCCCAATTGCTCAACGAAGCTCTGCCACGAAGCGTCTAGTATCGGTGCTCCAAATGCCAGATGAGTATTTCCTTGTGGATGCCCAAGAGCTGAAAAGGCACCTGTCGAGGGTAAAGGTGAGAACATGGAACTTCCGAATATCCTAGCTTCTCTTCCCATATTAGACATGTCGTCGACAGGCAGGCTCATGTCTTCCCCGCTCATAGGCATGTCATCAAAATTGCTATGCATTCCGGAGTACTGATGATGGGCTGCCAATTCCCCCAAGTCAGCAGCGGTCGGAATATACCTCGGGGACGTATTTCCTGATCGAGACATGTCTTGTCCCAGAGGTAGGTGTTGCTGCTGTGGAAGAGTCCCGAAGGATGGTTCAAACCCAGCAGGGGAATCAAAAAAGTGGTTTTCGAATCCTCCGAAATTCACGTCAACATCCATCTCAATATTCCGAATGTCTTGGGCAATGGTTGGGTGCAAATTCTGTGCGTCAACTGATTGTTGTGAATGTTGCTGCGAAGATACAGCCGTTCCTTCAGGAGTCCAAGTTGCAAATGTGGAGAGGGAAGCTTGATTTTCTGGGCTAGCATGAGCATTAGAACCAACGTCCGACAGACTGTGTGAAGAGCCGGGTCTCCCCGCACTCGTTGCAGCTTTTGAAGATCGACAAGCTGCAATCAAATGCGTTCGTCCACCCAATCGGTCTAGTTCGAAGGTTGACAACGGGATGACTTGTGTTTCCTCAAAATCTGCCGTATTGGTGAACGAAGCGGCACAAGACAGTGGCGAACGTTCACTTGAAGGGTTTTCTGATCCCGATTGCGAAGCTGATGATTCAGCGGGGCTACTACTGCTATTGCTCGTCCCGTCCGCGGAAACTGTGGATTCAGTTGCTTCCCGAGCTTTACGGCGGAGTTTCCGCATTGTATCCTTGTGCAATTTTAAACAACCAGAATGGATACGAGGAGCATTGAAGACGTACCAGAATGTTTGCAGCACTACGCGAGATCGGCGCTGCTTCCTCGAACAGGGACGCCATCCCGTCTAGTTCTTCGACCGCCGACTTTGTCATTTTGGAGTTCGGCGCTCGGGTGACTAGGATGCACATCACAATCTATTAAAGGGCGAGATGAATGACGCATTCAGAGCGGAGGTAACGAACGAACCGCTGAGCTTAGAACTTGACTCCATGCCAGATGATATCGCGCTAATAGATGCGGAATGTTCTTCCATGCAATCTGCATCGCCTTGCTGAGTCGCCAAGCACTACGGTATGTTGCAATCACTGATGCGACGTATTTGTGGTTTGTAAGGTCATCGGGGGAATCCTGTAGTGCTTGTGCAAAGTGCGCGCGATGGAGATGCATCAACACTAGGACGGCATAAGCAGTTATAAGAGTAATTCACGAACATCACACCCACTGTTCTCCTTGAAGCTCATGACAATTAGCCTTTGCAAATATAATTCCTTCCTAGGCTCTACAACACCGCATTTCACTCTCAGATTATTAGGGATTGGAAAATCTCTGATTTTGCGGTCAAAATCAATGATGGTGCTGTACGCAGGTCGGCTAGACCCAAAAGTCTCTTCCATAATCGCATGGATGAAGGCAGTGAATTGCCAACTCCAGTAATGGACTGAAGATTTAATATCAGTTGTGAATCTGGGAGACAGTCGATTAACTTGCATCCTGTCTCGCGTTCCCCATCTGCATTGACCAACTCTTCTGTATCTTTGGGTAGCGGACAGTCTACATAAGCCTGAGACAACGATGGAGGACGACCATAGTAGAAACTCTGATGGGAAAGGACGTAGCGAATATAGATAAAATGACATTAGCAAACATGAACAACTTACCGACCATGTATCTGCAGTGAAGACGTTCCAGAATAGACGATATTGCCTCTGCTGAAAATCATCTGGGAGTTTCCAGCGAGAACTGTTGAGGTCTTGCAAGAACGTCACTTGTTCGAAACGTCAGGTAGCGATAAGCAGAGGCTACTCACGGAATCCAATCTAAAAAGGTATCTCGGAATGAGAGCAAGCAGTAGAGCGCACAGAAACAACATTTACACTAGTTCCCATCCTAACAGCATGTCCCACATATGCCCAACCAGCAGTAGAGCCCATCGCTTCCCAGTCGCTGAATTCAAGAAATTGTGCCATATGAATCTGGCGTGGACATCAGTTTCAAAAGTAATAACGAACTCGGAGAATTTTACACATACGTACCGTGCACCAGATGCTTTTCAACGTCGTGTGACTGAATGGCGAATTGAAACTCAAAGCAGCTTTTGAAAGGTAGAAATACTCTTGTGCTTGTACGGAGAAAGACGGCAGGTCGGAATCGAAAAGAGAGGCTAGGGCGAACACAATAAAGAGTAGTGAAAGAGAGTGGTAACATTCAACAGCATCAAACGAACTATATGTTGATGAACGACCAAAGATGTTCGATAAAAGAGATTTAGGGAAATGCTTGAAGTCAAAGAGGATAGACTCACTCTGATCGATAAATGCATGCTAGAATTTCATCAAAAAGCTCGATTCGAGGAAGCGGTGTGTACCTGCGAAAGGGAAAAATATTGTATCAAAGTCTTTCAAGAAACATCCTTGCTTACAGATATTTTCCATACTCCAGGTAGAGTTCACATAACCTTATTGCTTCTGAAAGTGGTGGAAGTAAGCTGAATACTTCTTTGCCGAGTTCGTGCGTGTCGCGCTCGACTGAAATTGAGCTGCCATAATTTGGTTCGCTGTCATCGCGACAAACATGAGCACCATCAATAATTTTTTGAGATAACCGTGTGCTAGACATAGATCCGGATGTTTTTTGCGGCTTTGCAAGAGCACGAATGAGGTACTACATATGTAGATAAATCAGCAAGCGAGCAAGGAGGAAATGCGAGAACTAACCTCTGAACGAGCCGTTTGACCAAGAAACTGAGTCTCGCCATTTTCTCTGATAGAGAGAGTACCTGAAAGGCAATGAGATCTCACTATATAAAATCGGTGCAAAAACACGACGCACCAAACGCGTCAATTAGATTTTCGTCTTCTGTCTTCTTGTTCGGTCTTGTATCACCGTTGGATGAGGACGGACGCGTGATGCCAGCGATTGAAGTAAAGGGAATTTGGGGAACTGATCCATCGTTGGGATAGACGATATGCGGAGACTTTAGTTGCAATAATTCGGACCGAAGTAAAGGATGCTCCTCTTCTGAAAGCTGAGATTGTGTGCTACGAAGTGCACTTTCAAGTTCGCGTATCCTTGAGCATAGCTGCTCAATACGGTCATGGAGTTGTTCGGTGTTTGCAAGAACCAATCTATCCCAGAGCGTAAGCCACTCATATTCGAGTAAAAACGAATGACATCGAGCACCTGTTACCCTTTCCTGCTGTCAAAGAGCCTATGCAGAATTCAATGTTCAGATCTAGTCTGGACTACTCAGACGAGCATATATCAATCTAGTCCTCACCGTCAGGGCAAATTGCCGCTAGTGAAATATGTGGGTTCCAGATAAACACGCAAGTAATGAAGAAGTTTCATACCACATCCCCTAGAAACACATTTTCCACACGGTACTTGACGATCACACCTGAGCTGTACACCCAATATCGATATTTGTAGAACATGGAGTGAGATACTGTGCCAACCTTGAGGCGTCTACATTCTGCGCAGGCCGTTGCGCTAATATTGCGGTAAGAGAACAATTCTGAGTCCAACGTTGCATACTGACATTCTCCCAGGTCTTCGTTTTGTTGTGGTTTTTTTGTTATCTTTATCCTTCTCCTTCGCGCTTGCGCCCATTTCAGAGGGAGGAAGATTATACTAACAGTAAGCTGTATAGAAGGGTTCGAGTTCAAAGATATTCGACGCTGATTAAGGCAGAGTTTGGAAAGCGCCCGCTCACTTGCCGGCGGCAATTGACGGCAATATTTTATAGTGTTGTATATACCGTTACAAAGTACACCTTTTCTTCCGAATCCAATGGACAATACATTTTCAACAGCTTACCACCACCGCCACTTCACTTTCCTTTCATTACCTGCTATTTGTCGACAGGCATTTGCCAATACTTATACGCTTCTGAGTCGTTTGAAACGACCAACCACACCTCCTACAGTAATAATTGGAAATTGACGAAATGGCCGACAGTCTCGACTGCTTCTCATTATGTTTTTGCTGCTTCTGTTTCTGTAAGCCTTTGTCCTTTACATGAACAGGGAAACAATACTCATGCATTTGTCCATTTCAATTTCTACATGTGCTCATGAAATGTACTACGGAACGGAAATCTTCACCTCATAATACTCGCTGTTCACAATTTTTACCACTCCGTTGGGTTCACACCTCAGCAATTTGCGGTCAGAGCGAAACATCCTCTTGTCGATGGCGTGAGTCACTCTCCTCCATCTTGGTTTTTTACGTTGAGTATTGAATTATGGGTTAACCTATTCCTTTGCTCTGCCTAGTCTGTCCCTGTTGTCATTCGCACAGGAGTAAATTTGATGAAGATCCTATGATGAATAATGCCGAACTGGATGCCATTGTAGAAAGGCAGTTGTATGAACAACGGGCTGCTTGGGATGCCGCTAATCCTCGGTCAAAGGAGCTGCGTCATCCGTATGCGCCTCAGATTCCTGCTCCTGCTACTTTACCTTCGGAGAAGGACATAATACTGGAGCCGAAGGGTACGATGCAGATGCCGTCTCGATTTGTCAATCATAATACACCTTTATCTATACCCGAACCTATGCACACCCAGCCCGCTAGTAATTCTACTATGGGTGAGGATCTCGGATCAGAAAGGAGGTAGGAACGCAGACTATTCTACGGTTAGGCGGTGTGCTATAGAGTGTTTGTGTTTGACCTGAACTTGATTTCCGTGCTGGAGTTCTGGAATTTCATCTTCATCTTTCATCATTCTTCGGGACACGGACGGTCGTTGACTTATTAGAGACAAATGATTCAATCCCCCTTCACCTGGTACGTAATTGCCACGAAACATAGTGTAAACATGTTTAATGGATGTACTATCAAGTTAGTACAGGCTTTCACTATGGCAGACGGAGAAGGTACACAGCCATCTTAAGGCTTTGACCTAGTCGATTTTCATTGAGCTATGATCGTTTAGATTTTCCATTGCACGAAAGCCGAGGTGTTAGACACGGATGAAATGAACTTCACGGACTAGCAGTCAAGTATGGTACCGATTCCAAAAAAGTCTTTCCGTTGATACCTTCTGACAACAAAAGTCGGTTTACTGAATCAATCTTGACTCATTGGCATGTACGGCTCGGCGAAATGCAAGTGTTAATCAAGCTTTTCATTCGCGCTTCCTACCAACTGTTAATCCGGAGGGGCTCTCATTAACTCCAATCTACAGAGTTCCTTGGACGCAATGGAGACTACAGATCTTCGGCGTCTAGGTCCACCTTGACACTTCTTTATGCCCACACTTTGTTCACATCCGTGTATACTGATGCATCTGATTCCCACTGGTTGACTTATCAACGAAACAGTGAGAACTGCGGCTATGTCTATATCACGCAGACGTTTTGAACTGCGATTGACTGTTCTCATCATCTTCCATCTGCTCTTCCGACAGCTTGTGGTAAACAAATACTAAAGCTCCAGGAGTGATTGAGTCTTGTACCCTTTATTTCTTGTGAAGATCTATTCTCTTATCGTCGCTATTTTCAACCTTCTCTTTTTCCTCCCTGGTTTCTCTCTCGAGCAGGTCTTCTTCTCCATTCGTCTGACAGCCCTTCCCCGGACTCAGCTTCAATCTTGTTCAGAACCAGAACGTGTCTGTTCTGAATAATTAAACGATATGTCGGCTCTATCGAAGGAGGCCCTCATTGCTTCGTTGGAGGGTTCAGAAATTGCTAAAACTGTAAATATTGCGGCTTCAGCATTGGCAGGTAAGCGATGACTTGAATAGTATTCGAAGAACACACACTGATGTGATACCTGTCATATGGTTTAATAGTATATGAGGTGCGCTCCCTACTCCGCCGTGTGCCGGTTGTTTTGCTGACACTGCCCTCGAAGTGGATGATCACGCTTGATCAAGAGGTATTTGCTCCGCTTGAAATGGAATCACCACGCGACGATAATCATTCAACAGATAGAATATTTCTGGACTGGAAGATGGTCATTAGAACGAATTTTGTTCTTTTGCGTGAGTAAATAGAGTCTTTCTTAATGCGAAAGATGGGCTAACCATCTCAATAGAATCGATACATCAGTCCGTTCTTGGTGATGTTTGTACAGCTTTTAACCCTCGCATCTGAGTCAGCTAACTCTCGTCTCGTTCACCAATTAGGTTTGGGCTCATTGGTCAGTAGTGAAAATATTTCGAGGAATTGTTTCTGTGATCTAAGCTTCTTCCAGAATTTGTTATTCCAAATCCTTCGGATGAAGTAAGGTCATCAAATTTTCATCTGCTGCAATCGCTAACCACTGGTTTAAACTTTCATCATCCCGGTAGTTGTATGTGAATGAATGCCTCCATCCTCTATCTACGTGCCCAAACCACACTTAATACTAGCTGCGCCTCGGCCGTCCAGTTCTCGTTCTTGGCGTCAATTCTCGCCTTGGGTGTTATCCAAGGTCCGTATATCAATTATCCCATTGACCTAAGATGATATCTCACATTTTGGTGACAGCAATGCTGATTCTTCGAATATGGTATCTTTTCCCCGACCATCAGTCTATACAATACGGAATGATCATCTTGTGGGTCTGCTCGATGACGATTTCCCTGGCTTACACCGGCATTATTGTGAAGAGCCTGAGGTTACTGAATAGGGAAACTTTTCCGCTAGGCCCCGGATGTCGTGTTGCGAGACCGGTCAAGTTTTGGAGAATGTTCGTGCCTTCCCTGGGCTTACATGTGAGTTCCACTCGATGGGGATGACATTCGAGAGATTTGTATGTTCTAATCCGATTCTTGAAGGCGGTTCTATATATTCTAACAGCTATGAGAGCCTTACGCAACCGTAGGTTATTGATGGATGCTCCAGTTCTCAAACGTCTTATAAGAGAGTATGTTTAAAACACATTCTAGTGCATTATTTTCTGATCCCTTCCGTTTATTAGCGGGGGACTTTTCTTTTTTGTTGTATTCAGTGAGTATGATGTTGTCAGGCTGTACTCGGGATTGTCGTGATTCTTTGTCATAGTATCTGTGGGTTTCACCACACTTGGTTCCTTTCTCGAAAATGTCCCTCAGGTTCGTTTGTCTATCCTTGCCCCTAATGACGAATAATACATTAATTGAAGTTGGATTAGATTAACATCCCGGTTATATTTTCAAAGTGAGCTCCGGCTTGAGTATAATTCTCATAACAATCATTTTTTTTACAGTTACCTTCTTGCCGTCACATCCATTGCGATGTCTAGAATCATGTTTAGTATCCATTCGTTGGCCTCCCATCTCGGTTCCGAAACTGGCTGGCTCTTGAGTAATGTCGAATTGCGGAGAGTGAATTGGAGAAAAGGTGCCACTGAAGGAGAACTCATCGTTGAATGCACATCCTCTGGTCAGGAAGATAATTGTGTTGACCTAGAATCCACTCTGCACCCCCATGATGGCACAGTTCGGTCTCAAAGCGCCTTAAAAGTATCGAGGGTTGGAATGTACAATGATGATACAACATGGTCCTAAGCTAAAGACTCTTTCTTTTGACGACGACGGGGACTGCGTTATTTTCAAAAACACTCCCATAAGTTAATTTCGTGCTTGGACAATTTATTGTAGTTCTAGTTCCTTTGTTAATTGTAATGTCCAAAATTTCACATTATGATCATTTGATACATGGCTAATTAAACATATACATAGTTGACCCAAATGCGCGCACCACGAGGCGAGTCATCTTCTGCATTTTGGCTGCATTGGCTAAGAGGAAGTTCGTGGGTTTAGGTTCTGCTCCATCACCCTGTATGGAGTTGAGAATCAGCGCTCAGCAACTCTCAAGACATGAAGACGATTTACGATAGTATCATAATCTGGTTAGAACTTTCAAGGCAATCGATATGCTCATCGCTCAGCGAAAGCTGAAGAGCCTCCAGGTTTTCGCCCGCCGATGATAGGGCTTTTGCATGACATAGGCAATGGCGGCTGGATGAAAGGTTCAGTATGGACCTTCTACCAAGATGTTCAGATCCTCACTGGAAGTGACACTCTTCGCACCAATGTCGGACGTAACATATTTATTTCATTTTCAGTCCGCTCTCCAGATCGACCGTTTTCTCCTGATTCTCGGCGACGTTGTTCCGCCGCCAGCTGGTAGGAGGACATCAACGCATAGTTGACCTAGAGCACGGGCCATAAGGATGATGTCTCGCTCGAAAGAACGGGTCATGATATTCCATTCACCTTGAATAAGAATGAGTTGACCAGTAGAGAGTAAAATCAGGTTTGTGAAGATTTGCTTGTGACATACCTACCTCACCACAGTCTTTGGCGTTTAGTTTGCGTCTGGCTGAAATTCGAGCCGAGAACTGAGGCCCGATTCAATTCACGCCTAGTTCATGCTTAACAAGATACTGATTTTCAAACATACAATAAGATCACTGGACTTACGTCATAAGTATTAACCACGAAGGATGTTCGAATGCACACACAACACCCCGCTTTATCAGCATTCCGTTCGCGCGTTCCAATGCCATTTGTCACTCCCGTTGAGATATTTTACTCCCCAACCGTCAATGTCGTCTTCCCAGCTACGCCACATCCACCCTATGTTTAAGTTCTTGAAGAAATCCTCACAATGGGAGTCAAGCAAATTCCAGAAACCTTCGGAAGACGGTACTGAGGCAACGATGTCAGGAGAGTTAGGCGCAAACTCGTCTTCGTTCGTCGGCCATCCGGTCTACAGGCGCAGGTGAGTAGGTCTCACACAAGAGGAGAACTTAAAGTGTTTCTAACCTGAGTCACCAGAATCGGTCTTCCATTCGCGATGCTCTCAAAATAGTCAATATCTTGTATAAAATCATTCCAGCTAGTGCTCGCGTTTCCACCAGTAGTCGCATCAAAAGCAAAATACGGGAAGTTGTTGACCATGAAAAAATCGACCGCATCCGCCACAGGAGTAATGTTTCCAGAGCTCTGCCATCCGTACGCTAGATCCGAGATCGAGAGTGGGATGTCGAGTCCTGCGGTGCTTAAATTGCGGCGAACTTCGGTAATGTATGATGCCAGCGCTGCAGGAGAGCCGGCGTCGTCGTCATACAATGGTTCGTCGCCTGAGAGGAAGTCAATCGAAGAAGTTCATAACGGACAGTCCCTGCTTACCGATGGCAATAGCGAGTACTGGATCTGGATTATTGATGACTGCCTGCAAAATGTTCAATCATCGTTCAAGCAATAGTGGGGGAAGAAGCCAACCTGTGTAACAGCTTCAATCCGAGGAACACTTTTGATGAGAAAAGTATCATTGGGGCCATAAGACTGCCCCACTGCATGAATTGGAAGAGTCCAAGCGAGCGGGATAATATCGATTCCGACGGACCCAGCAGCGCTGATAACATCTTCAGCGCATAGTGTTCAGATTAGCAGCCATAGATAGCGATATGAAAGCAGGAGTATACGCACCATCGTAATAACTTGCATCTGCACCGGTACCACAAAACTCAAAAGTGATGACCACTCTAGCTCCTCGCTCTTTCATATCACTAAAGTCTTGAGCCATTTCGGCCATGGTTCGACAGTCCTGAGGATCGATATTCATGTGTGTTATGTGTATTTTATTCCATTTGGAGCACTCACCTCAATGTCATATACGAACCCTTCCCATGCATACATACTCTTGATCCTTTCCAACCTGTTCAAGCTGGTACTTGCAAAACGTTCAAGGTTTTCACTCGCAAGCGCAACGCAGACCACGATGAACGACAAAGCCAAGATATTAGACAAGATCATGGTTAAAGTCACCAGAGGAGAGAAGAGCGGATTCGAGCGTCATGAGAAGGTTGAGCTCCTGACCGTACCACATGATATTACTTATGCTTGCACGCGGGTGCGAGCCCGCAGGAGAAGAGGAAGCTATATTTTTGAGAGATTGAGCTTTAACATGAAGCAGATACAGACGATTCAGATTCTGGCGCAAGTGTAGTAAAACATCGGGATTCTCTCGTACTGTTGTTGTCTTGAGACAGGATAGAGTAAAAATTGCCGGTCAAAGAAGTGACCTTTCCGGTCATAGGAAGTTGATTGTAGCTTGGATGCAACAATATTGAGTCCATTGATGATTGAACCAGAGGTCGTCGAGGAAAACTGGGATCGCGACCACGTGAGTGGTGGACGAGGCGCCAGATCCTGATCCTTACATTACAATATTCTTTCTAAAATGAACCACCACGATCTGGCCATGTCCGAAATTCCTGCAGCCTACAACATACCTCAAGCTTACAAAGCTCTTTACGCCCCAATCCTTCCAACCTACAGAATCAGACTCACCCAGCAATTTCCTCGCGAAATAGAGCTCATCAAGACAGCAATCTTACAACGAATGCTCAGTTCCCAGCCTGAAGATGCTGCTGCTCGCCTCAATTCTTTGATTAATGCCTTGATGGACGAGTCTGAAGTCCCAAAAAATGCTAATGACCGGTTCCTTGAATATCTTCTCAGTCGTTCCAAGAAAAAGGTTAACAAGGAAAAGCAAAAGGTCGACAAGGGTAAGGGCTTGCTCAGAAGATGGGTCGAAGAGGATCAAGGTATCAAAGACTCTGATATCTGGGAGGATCTCTTGAAGGTACGTATGGGCGAGGTCATCTAATGGACTTTATACAAGCTTGACATTACAGGCGGTCAACTTGACCATCAAAGGCGACGAGTTTGGCGAAATACTCTTCGGCGAGATCACGCCTGAGCTCCGCAAGAAAGCTCGCTGGCTGCCCACGAAATCAAGTCAAATTCTTCCCACTGCTCTGGCTCGCCCGAAACAATGGAAAGATATAGAGAAAGACGAAGAGCCTGGAAAACGATGGGTCGCTCAGTACATCTTGGGTCCTCTGAATGAGGCTCTGGAGCCTATCTGGAATGAGCTACGGTGAGTACCACCAGCTGCAGCAGCTTAATTTCGATTTCGGAAAGCCAATACGTCCTTTTGCTTTAGACTCGGACCTTCGCACCCTAGACCTCCTCTCGTACCCGTCCTGACTAGACGTCAACGCCTTGCCCTTGCGCGTCAGAACCAGTCAAACCAATAGAACTCAGGGTGACTCATCTCTAGAGACGCTCAGCCCTTCTGGATATCTTTGGGATTTTCATAGTATAATGTAATTCAGGCATGTGTTCAGCATGTTCAGACATAGTCTAATATTGGTCCATATGTCGGCTCCTAATTCGTGTAGCGCACTATCATTCCCCACAGAGTTCCCATGTATTGACACTGTTTGTTTGTGTCTCCACGCTGTTTCAATAGATTCAATTTATAACTAGCTTTCCAAGAAACATGATAAAATACATATAATAATACACCAGGATTACAACAATATTGACTGTGCATTTCTTTCTTCGACCTTGACTGGATCCAATGTTTAAACCGTTACAGGCCCTTCCCTGCTGGCTGGACGATCCTGCCTCCGGCCCTGAACGAATTTCCACCTCCATGATGCTCCCTCGTGGGCATCGTCTCTTCCCCCTTCTTGAAATGATTCTCCACTCCCCCTACGATAAAGCCATGTCCATGCTTCTGGTCCTTCTTCGAATGCGGCACCCTTTCTTTGTGCTCCTGGTTCTCCTGGTTCTCTGTGTTCTCTGAGTGATGGATAGGTCGAGGATAGTCGTCAAAAGGAACTGAAGATGGCTCGACGGCATTGGTGCGGGCGGATGGTTCATCAGAGTCGATTACCACAGAGGAATTCTTCTCATCCGATTCTTCACTACGAAAAGATATCATGAACTCGGTCAATGAATAGACTGTCGAAATTGAAGCTCACGAAGTGGGGTGCAGCGGACGGTGGGCGTGTGGTTTGGAGTTTATTGAAAGACGTCGTCCTCCGACTTTGACTACAACATGTATAGCAGTAGATATAGTGTTCCTGTAGCCTTAGGAGAAACGAATAGATACTGCTCACCTGCGGGAGAATGTTGTGCTAATGCTGAAGTATCTGCCATGGCTCTCAATTAAGTATGGGGGAAGGTTCTGTTTCGTCATAGCGCCTCCACTTATATGTGGGCGTTTGATTATAGGTCTACACTGCTATGTCTAGTCCCATGACATTCTGCGTCTGAACGAGATTCTAGACAGGAATGCGCTGACCTCAACACTTTACATCATACATAGTCAATCTTCACCATCAACTCTCCGTTTCTCCCTCCAAACCTTCAACAACCTCCCGCAAATCTCCCTAATCTGCGCCAACGGCCTACACTCATTAATCGCATCTCTCGCCTCATCCGGCAAATCATAATCCGTCAACGGCAGCAAATCCCAAATCGGATGCGAAGGATCGGAGCACAAGTTCGGAAGCTCATAACAACTGGTAGGATGTGTTTGTCTTTGCCGATAATCTGCTTCTAACTTTACGATGAGATTCGAGACGGCTTCTGGATGTTGGTCAGTGATGATAGCATGGTAAAGGTCATCGGGGAGATAATAGTTCGTCATTCGGAGTAGGTTCCAGATTTTGTGGTCGGATTGAAATTTCGGTGGCAAAGGTCTTGATTGGTGAAGACAGGCAGTCTCCTGGGAATCAAGTGATTTGGTGTGACCAGCGGTGCTTTGTCCTTTACTTGAGTCTGATACTTGTAGAAAGAACGCGGGAGGAAGATCATTCGGGTCGGCGTAGTACCGACTGGCGAATGTCATTTGCAGGAACTGAGCGATAGGCGGGAGGGCGACCTGACGAGGGTGGACCCTGATACATTGTTTGCGAAGAGGAAGAAGTGTCAAAGGGATATGCTTAGATAGCCCTTTCCTTTCCAATGCGGGATTGTGTCTGTTTGAGGTCAATCGTTAACTTATGCCGAGGGAAGAAAATCGCAGGAACAAACCTTCCATCGGAAAGATATCGAGGAGGTTTATTGGTGTCCCTCTTCATATCTGACAATCCGTAAGGTAGCTGAGTGGCAATCGCAGAAAGTCACACTTAGAAAGAGCGGACAATGAAGCTGGGAAGAGTGGCGACAGTGGAACGCTGAAAAAAGGCAAGAAGTCAGAGCATTTGAACGGTGAAGACACAATAAGACCATCGAAGTGGTGGATCTTGCCTCATTTGACCACGTCCAAGCTTGAATATATATGGATGCTTTCGAGCCTTGTCTCACTGTATTCAAACTATCATGAAAGCCAAAGCAGGTCAAAGCCTATCAAAGCTTAAGGATAAAGACGTCAACTGAGAGCAATCACACGATGAGACAACAATGAGAATGAACATCACGCAGAAAGATTTGGATTGAAGTTGAAAAAATGCGTTACTAGATTAGAATACAACCATCCAATACAATTCCCCGCACAGACGTCATTTGCCGTGATCGAAGAGCAGAAAAGATCAAGGCCTTAGTGCTTGAGGGTACGGAATCCTCGCCATTTTTCCCGCCGTTTTCAACAAGAAGTTGAAATCAGTTCCGTCGCCCTATACAAAGATGTTAGGAGGAATTTGAATGGAAAGTATATATTGCGAGAGAACTCACAATGAAATCGCTCGGGAACCCAACATCGAAAGGAAGCACGCTCTCCAGCTCCTTGATATGCTCGTCGGAGAGAGAGATACTCAACGCTTCAAGATTTTCTACAAGATTCTCTACTTTCCGCCCACCAATGATAGGGAACACATGGGGTGTTTTCTGCATGACATAGGCAATGGCAACTACAGGAAACCTTCAATTCACCACTCTTTGACGACGTTGGTCGATGAACGTACCTGCAGATATACTCCTCGCTCCAATCTCCTTCGCAACCTTTTCCAACGCATGACTCATCTTCACCTCGTCTTCTGATCGTTCCCAGTCACCAGTGGTCATACGACCCTTTTCACCAGTAGTCCGACGGCGCTCCTCTTCTTCGTCTGTGCGTAATTTACCACGAGCGAGGACGCCCCAGGGAGCGAGGGCCAGGCCTGAAAGAGGTGGAGTTAGTCAAAAGAATGATAAGAAAGAAGAGAGATATACCCATGGAGCGTGCCATTGGAATGATATCTCGCTCAAATGAACGGTCCATGATACTCCATTTACCTTGGTAAACGACGAACGGAGTCTTGCCATGATCAGTCGCATATTGGTTCGCTCGTGCAACGATCCAAGCGGGAGTGTCTGAGATGCCCTGAGGTAATAAACCAAGCAAGTGTCACCTCAAATAGATTCTTCACCAGATTGAGGTCACATACAAGGTAGATCACTTTGCCCGAAGCAACTAAATGATGCAAACTGTCCATGACTTCTTCAACGCTGGTATCAAAGTCCCACCAGTGGAGGTATAGGATATCGATATAGTCAGTGTGTAACTTCTTCAAACTTGCCTCAACACTAATGTGCAGCGATTTGGCGTTGTTGCCAGTGTAATTGATTTGTTGTTTGGTGCTGGGATCGCCGAGCTTGAAGTCGGACGTGTACTGTTGGGATAGTTTTACAATGGCAGAAAAACTAGCACGACATAGTAGGTGATACGGACCTTGGTAGCCAAAACCAATTGATCACGAATCTGTCGCTTTTCTATCCATTCTCCAATGAATTGCTCCGATGTTTCATTCTGGCTACACGGTAGATCCAAATATAAGCACATACACAAGTGAAAGGGACAAAAACACACGCAACTAGTTATTGGCTGTGTCTATAAAATTACCACCCATGTCAAAGTACGCGTCAAGCAGTTTGAAGCTGGATTCCTTGTCCATTGAGCCCATGACCTGATGATTTTTAGTGTTAATTTGACACTGCAAGAGGAGAGAACAGCCAAGATATCATACCGAGTTCCATTGGTCTCCGATACTCATCGCACCAAGGCATATTGGAGACACTCTTACACCTGCATTTTGGTATCAAAGGACCGCACCAATATAATAGTGATTTTAACGCAACGCACCTGCACGAGGAGAGAGTACACGGTATACCCCAAGTTTGGTTGGAGGTTCAGGAGCTGGTCGCCAGATAGACATTCTTCGGTACAAAGTATTATTTGGAAAAAAATGGGTCTGAGGAAGATCTTCCTGAGCAACTTGCGTTCAGAGTTGCTTATATGGCTGGTCGCAACGCCTTCAAATAGAATACTCTTCCGTTAAGCATCCGAGTCCGTGTGATATAGTAATTCGGATTAACCAAGCAGGAGAATTTGTAGTGGATTGTGGGTGAAGTGGCCGATGTAGACGCATTATTAAACATTAAACGTTGCCATGATATGCACGTTGCAATGGGTTCAGCCTTGGAATTCGATATCCATTCGATATCTCTTGGATTCAACCAACATGGTGGGAAATAGAAAAAAGAAAAGGTAACGCCGTAACGCCCATGGCGTCTTGTGTAAGCTTCAGTTATCCTACTACTTTATCCACGATCCCCGTTAATATTTCCGACACAATATCAAAAGCCCGTAGGAAATTAGATAGAAAGCAAGAATGTATGGAGTGGACATATAATGCACCGAGGTTGTATTTCCTGACCTAACAGTTCTATCTCTCATCAAGCATATACACATACAGCTGCACTCCCAGACAACACGCAAAAAAACGAGAACTTATTTCTGGAGGATCCTTGCGATGCCTTATGCATATATTCTCCGGATACATAAATATGGCCTACGTCCTGCATCGACCCAAAAGTTCTTGTCAAATTACTCTGGGTTGTTTTCAGTTCCTCAGCCCGAACGCGTTGAGTTTTGTTCCAGTCCTCGCTTGGATCATAATACTCGGAGTCTCTAGGCCCATCTGCACCAGTAAGCCTTCCTATCAGTCCGTCCTCCTTTCTCATATCAAGGTCGTCAATTCTGGCGAGGCATTGACATTGTCAGTAAGAATGCGAGAATTGGCCAAGTTCACTGATTAAGCTTGTTTGGATTTGAATGTCACTCGCAGATCATGTATGTCGGGTTTTCCATGACAATGCAAACTTGATCTGCTCATATCCATGTAGTTCGTCGGTGACATTGGTCAACCACTTTATGTCGAAGCCTTTGCAGTCAGGAGCAATGATATTGACGCTGTCTGTGACGGAAAATGAACCAACTTGCGTGCGATAAGGCTTCTCGCTCTTGATAAAGAGTATCAGTTCACGTCTGCATGCTTCTCATTCATAATCATGGTTCAATATCATCGGAACAAAGACTCTGGGATAACTGACATCTTCCCGAAATCTCATTCATCCAATTCTGCCACCATTTGGGCTAATACGTGAGGTTCTCCTCGGGTTTCCTTCAAATCTTTCGAAACAATGGTTGATGTGAAGAATCCACCGAGTGTTCAGTCGAAGAGAGGATTCTTATTGCTTGGAGAGTAATACATGCATTCAAGCCCCTGACTTCTGGAAGGGATGTATTTATTAGTAAAAAACCAACGCAGCTCGCCGCTCACTTGGTGATTCATAGTAACTTCTTGAATCGCATGGCCTTGTGCTGGCGATGCTTCATTCAGATATCTGCCCTATCAACTTTCGCTGGTAGGATAGAGGCCTACCATGGTTTCAATGGGTAATGGGGAATAAGGGTTTGATTCTGGAGAGGGAGCCTGAGAAACAGCAACCACATCCAAGGAAGGCAGCAGGTGTGCAAATGACATGGGGAGGGTAGTGACAATAAATGACAATATAGCGCTCTTCGGGTCTTATAATTGGAATGAGTACAATTCAAATCCCTTGACGAGTGCTTCAAGCGATAAGAATCCTCTCTTTGACTTAACCCTCGGTGGGCTCTTCACACCAACCATTGCACTAATTGCTGTTTCAACAAATTCCACATTGAATTTTCTATTAATTGCAACATACCACTGATTTTCGTTATCAGCATTCCCTTTCCGGGAGCTACGAGACAAATATTGGGTATCAATTGAGGCTGAAACAACTATTATGGCAAAGGTTTGACTAGGGCAGTGAAAGTGAAAAGAATAGAGCCTTCGTATCCTCAGAATTCTCAGCTGTAATCTTATGGTACTGATCCCACTAATTCTAATCTCAAAAATAGAAAAACCCTCGAACTGTCAAAATCCGTTTCATGTCCGGCGTCTTTCGAAGACACAGCGCTTACCAAAGTGACAAGTGGCGATTCTATACTATTTTAAGAACGTAGGGTAGAACGAATCCGTGATCTACAGATGCTAGTAGCTATGATAAGTCAGGCTCTAGCTCAGAGCGTAGCTGGGATATATATATATATATATATAAGTCTGTGTAGTGTAGAAAGGTTTTGGCTGGGCTTTAGCCCCGCGCGGGTGGGTAAAAAAATTTTGCGCACGGAAACTAAAGCTGTAGCATACAGCTGGGTAAATACTCTTGATAGGTGAGGGTGGTTGGGTAAACGAAAATTTTGAGGAGTTGTGAGCAACGGCAGTCAGAGTTGGGAACGAAAAGAGTAATAAGCGCCTGGTGGGCGCTGATTGACTGTTAGGGCCGTGCTTCCGAGGAGGGACTGAGATGGCTGAAGTTGCCAATGAGTGGTCCGAAGCGGCCGATGTATAGGCCGAAGGATCGTGGGAACGATCGGGACTCGAAGGGACCAAATGGTTCGGAAGGCACGTAGGAGTGAAGCAAACCTTGATCCGTCTATTAGGATGGATCCTCACTACGCCGAGTGGTTCTGGAGTGGATTCGGACAATGATAGACAGTAAAGGGACAGTAAAAGAAGGAGGAGTGATTGGGATGGAACCCAAGGCAACCCAAGTCGATATTGAAACTGAGGAATAGTGTACAAGGTATCTAACCTTATATACAAGTAATCCTAATTGTTAAATAAAAGACAATAAGTGAGAAGATTAGAAATAATACAATAATGGCGTTTCCTGAGAGCCAACAAGCGTGGGAATGCATCGGTAATGATGACGGAGTGTCAGGTGATGTATCCGAGGTGTTTCCGAAGCCATCGGACCAAGGGGCACCATTCGAAGTCAATCGTGATTGGGATTGGACTTGGAAACAAACTCATAAAGGGATTGATGGATCGGTTGATCGGCTGGTTGTTCGGATGACCAATTGATCAATTGATCGATCGGAGCATTGGAACATCGAAGAGTGATTGATTGATCAGCCGGAACATCGGAATGTCGAAGAGTGATTGATAGGCTAGGGAATCAAGCCGGAAGGCCTGGTGGGGTTTGGCATGGATATAACATTGACTCTCACCGCCTTGGCTGACTATCCTCTGATAAGCCGCCTTTGGCATCTTATCTCGGAATAAGTCAGGCTCTAGCTCAGAGCGTAGTTGGGATATATATATATATATATAAGTCTGTGTAGTTGTAGAAAGGTTTTGGCTGGGCTTTAGCCCCGCGCAGGTGGGTAAAAAATTTTGCGCACGGAAACTAAAGCTGTAGCGTACAGCTGGGTAAATACTCTTGATAGGTGAGGGTGGGTGGGTAAACAAAAATTTTAAGGAGTTGTGAGCAACGGCGGTCAGAGTTGGGAACGAAAAGAGTAATAAGTGCCTGGTGGGTGCTGATTGACTCTCACCGCCTTGGCTGACTTATCCTCTGATAAGCCGCCTTCGGCATCTTATCTCAGAATAAGTCAGGCTCTAGCTCAGAGCGTAGTTGGGATATATATATATATATATAATTCTGTGTAGTGTAGAACAGTTTTGGCTGGGCTTTAGCCCCGCGCTCCCACCCGTGGTTGCTGGTGAACCAGACAACCCAAACAGAGTCAGAACTCAATCAGGGAGACTGGTGTACACGGGCGGAGCAAACCAAACGTAGTTCGACTCTGGAAATTGGGTTAATTATTGACCATATTGATACCATTAATACATGTGTCAATAAGCGAATTGGGAATATGATTGGCTCTCTGGTAATCAGAAATAACACTGTCAAGTTGGGATATCTGAGAAGAGTTGTAAGCTTTCAGAATATGAGTCGGTATAATGTCTTCATAACGTTGCCAATATAGTAGAAATGCCAGCAAGGTCCAACCTCCCAGAGCGGCTACAACCTCTGGGGTAACTCCAGCCAGTAGCAACTCTACAGCACCCCCAATCCGAAAACTGTGCCCTTGTACTTGTTGGAGATTGGCAGATTTCCAGATATGATCACAAACACTGAGAAACGTAGACTTCACCATGTGTTGTGGTACACCGTGGTCATCAAGATAAGCGAATAAGGAAAATTGCTGGGGAACTGTTGCGTTTGCATTCAAATGTCGTTCAATAGTGATAACAGGACAGAATGGTTGGAGGGAATTATGTTGAGTGGTTGTGACTACAGAAGCGCCAAGTTCTTTGGTGGTCTTGGTCCACGGAATGTTGAATGATATGGCTTTCCGTGAGCGGTCAGCATTGTGGGAGGATATAAAGTTTGAAGAACGTGAAGCATGATGTTTTGGGTCAAAACCGTGTTTCGAAGGGATAGTTAATTCTCCTGAACATGCATATGAAATTTATTTTAGATTGAATATTGTGATAAATTCTTACCCAATCGTCGACAACCCCAGAATACGACACAGGCAACTGCCCAAATTGCGCAATGGGAAGGTAATGAAAAATTTAACCCGATATGAAGTGCAAGCATGTGAGCAAGTGTAATTGGATTTTGGCGAAGTTGTTTGCAAGATACACCAGTGGATTTTGCGCCAACTCGGGCAAAACGGACCAATAATGAGTCAGAAGGCCAAGGTGCACCCGCTAAATTATGCCAGGCACTTAGGCCTGATAACCAGTTCTTTATACAGGAACCGGAAACCTTCCCCATGTGGTATCCAATAAACGCAATGATGAGAATCTTGTCAGCTGGCATACACAGATGTTCGGGAATGGACATTTTGTCGCAAAACTGGTTCCAGCGTAGTAGACCTGCTCTATAAGACTGTTTTGTGGAGTCTACTAAACCCTTGGATATCGCCTTATCACCGAGTTCAATTATTTCGGTTGAGTAGGTTGAAATATTCTCTTGGCACCTCTCAATTGAGAATGGGGTAGTCCATCTGTTCAGTCAGTCTTTGGCTAGTATGCGTGGTCTGAATTGACTTGGTTGAATAAGGCATGTGGAGATTGATTTGCGTGTGGTTGGGGTAGAAGGGATGGTAGATTGGATAAGAGGGCCGGGTATTGGCACATGTATCATTCCAGGAGGTCTACAGGAAGATGGGTTGGTGGCAAAACATCATTGAAGAGAAAGCGAATGGGAATGTATGTTGGGTTTTTTCTTTATAGAGGAATTTGGTTTTGTAGCTGTAGTAGGTGGTGGATTGAAATGGGAATGTAGAGTAGGCCGAGAATTTTGAGTTTCTGATGTGCGTGGAACATCAGTACTCATGGTTGGACATACAACCAGGGGAAGAGGAAGGTTATCCAACATAATAAGAGAGTACATTGTTTAGCTCAATGGGGAGCTGGAATGACATTGGGAGACGGTCACTCGGAAGACCCAAATTTCCACACGAAATTGGGTCCGCCAAATTCTTGGCAGATTCGATATAAGTGAGTTTGGGTAATATAAACAGTGGTCCTATTATATCCATGCAGAAGAGCTCATTATCGTTCATTAACATTTACTTATATTCTTCATTAACAGTCTGACCGGATCCTTTGCACATAACACACTATCGCTATCATTGGATCCGGTGGATGTGAACCATCTTCCTTTTACTATGCTTATTCACTTTCATTCATTTATCACATTACTCATCATTTCCTTTATACAAAATCAGTCATCCAGAAGTACATGTGTTACTTTATATTACTCTGGTTAGCTAGTACTTAAATTGTAGGATATTGATGTTGTACCTCAGTTTAAATATCAACCTTAGTTGACATCGTACAGTCAGTCTTAGTTGAGACATTCACTCACTCATCTCGCTTCGGACCGGACATTTTGGATCCGACTGCTTCTACCTTGGGACAAGCAACTCTAACGAGGGTACTACTAATAGTGGTATCAACGTCCCTATTGATCCTTCGCACCGCTCTGCATTGCACCAGACGGTTTACCCGGCTGTAACCAGCATAACTCTAACAGGACCAGTAACAGCATAAATGCGGCAAATGGACATGTTGATCCAATAGTTGGGACTACGCGATTTTTTGAGAGCTCTGATTGTGCCCTGGTTGTCGGAATGGATAAGTAAATGCATTGAGTTGAAGTTTAGAGATTTGAGGAAATAGATGAGAATTTCTATGGCTACTGTTTCAAGCCAGCAGATGTCATGACCATTGATTTTCCAGTTATCTGAAAGGTGGAATGCTGACCAACGTTGGCCTATAATAATTCCGATTCCCCAATTGGTGGATGCATCGACAAATAATCCAAGGTCCTGAATAGGACCCAATGGGTATAATTGTCAAAAAAATTTTGTATCTTGTAAACGTTCGATCCACCAGTTGATTTCATAATCTTGTCCGGGTATTTACCTCTCTCGACTTCATGATTCCGATAGGATGCCATAAAATTTGATATCAGAGGGAGGTGTGTTTTGCCATCAGCGTAGATGAATGTGATATGACAAAGGGTGCTGTGAATGGATTCCACTTTGACCCTTGGTGCTAGGCGACGATGGAAATTCTTGATGAAATGGAGATGATGGAGGTATTTTGTTCTTTTTTCTTTGGGAAGGCTAACGCGCATGTGTTGCAAGTCCCAAAGAAGCCCAATGAATGTGAATTTGAAAACAAGGGATCGTTCACCTTTATCAGGATGCCATGGGAAACCTAATTTGATAATGAGGTCAAGTAAATCATTACGATCAGAGTAATTGTGCAAGTTAATAACGTCTGGGGAGATGAATGCGGCTAGGTCATCTTCAACCTTCACAATAGGTGCAACGTCAAAAGATTTCCAGATTTCGCGACCAGCCCCCGAGACCATACCTGTTACGAATTGACTCTTTTTCATTTTCATTTTATCTATCCTATTATACTTTTTCTTTTATCTTTTCCTTTTCTTTTGTTTACATACATGTAACAGCCCTGACATTCTCGCAATGTCAACGCATGAGAGAAACTGTCATTCTCGCGCTGTCAACGCAATTCTCTCATATCTG